>CAUYQV010036169.1:0-11923 GCA_963574575.1 Galagoides demidoff | reverse complement strand
CTGTGGTCCCAGCTACTTGGGAGGCGGAGGCAGGAGACTCACTTGAGCCCAGGAGTTGGAGGTTGCTATGAGCTGTGATGCCATGGCACTCTACCTAGGGGGATAGCTTGAGGCTCCGTCTCAAAAAAAAAAAAAAAAAAGAAAAGAAACAGCACACTGTACCCCATGATAGTATTAATGTACACTGTTATGATTTAATAAAAAAAATTTTTTTTTCAGGAAAACAAAACAAAACAAAAAACCCAAAAGATAGACAAATGGCCAATAAAATGCTCAATGTCACTAATTATTATGGAAATGCAAATTAAAACCACAATTCACCTTATTAGTAAGAAGTTAGAATGGCACTTACAAAAATGTCCAAAAAACAACAGATGCTCAGGTGATGCCTGTGGCTCAGTGGGTAGGGTGCTGGCCCCATATACTGAGGGTGATGGATTCGAACCTGGCCCTAGCCAAACTGCAATTAAAATTTAAAAAAAAAGCCGGGCGTTGTGGCAGGAGCCTGAAGTCCCAGCTACTCGGGAGGCTGAGGCAAGAGAATCACCTAAGCCCAAGAGTTGGAGGTTGCTGTGAGCTGTGACTTCACAGCACTCTACAGAAGGCAATAAAGTGAGACTCTGTCTCTTAAAAAAAAAAACAGATGCTGGCATGCCTAGAGAGAAAGACATGCTGACACACTGTCAGTGGGACTGAGAATTAATACAGCCTTTATGGAAGACAGTATGGAGCTTTCTCAAAGAACTAAAAGTAGACCTACCATTTGATCCAGCAGTCCTGCTTCTAGGTATCTACTCAAAGGAAAAGAGGTCATTTCATCAAAAATTGCAGCACAATTCACAGTTGTAAAGGTATGGAATCAACCCAGTGTTCATCAGTTCATGACTGGATTAACAGAATATAATATATGTATTCTATAGAATATTACTCCTCTGTGAAGAACAATGAATTAAGACCTTCTGCAAGAATTTGGATGGATCTGAAGCCCATTATCCCAAGTATCCAGAGCAGGAAGTATCTAACCTGTGACCTGTGTGCTGATTTTCAGAGGACTTTTTTTTGCCTATCTGTGGTATCAGATACCATGAAAAGCATGCTGGGACCTTTGGTGGGGGGCTAATTAGCTTTTGTGGGTTTACTGCATGACCTTTATTCTTCCAATGTGCAGAAGAAAAGAAAGAAGAATGGACACCTTGGCTCGGCACCTGTAGCACAGTGGTTAACAGCGCCAGCCACATACACCAAGGCTGGTGGGTTTGAACCTGACCCAGATCAGTTAAAAAACAATGACAACTGCAACAAAATATAGCTGGGTGTTGTGATGGGCGCCTGTAGTCCCAGCTACTTGGGAGGCTGAGGCAAGAGAATCGCTTAAGCCCAAAGAGTTTGAGGTTGCTGTGAGCTGTGCTGCCCTGGCACTCTACCGAGGGTGACATACTGAGACTCTGTCTCAAAAAATAAATAAATAAATGAATAAATAAATACAGAGCAGGAAGTGAACTGTGCTAATCCAGCAGGGGGAAGGGGAGAGGAGAAGATGAGCGAAAAGCTACCCTAACAGGTATAATGAACACTATTTGGCTGATGGGTAAATTTATAACACTGACTCAAGCATAACAAACTGATACATGAAACTAAAAACATTTGTACCACCATACTATTCTGAAATTAAAAAAAAAACTCATCTGAAAGATTTTGGACTAGCGGGCACAGTGGCTCACGCCTGTAATCCCACCATTTTTGGAGGCTTAGGTGGGAGGATCCCTTGAGGCTAGAGTTTGGGACCAGCCTGAACAACATAACAAGACCCCATCTCTACAGAAAATTAAAAATATTATACAGGCATGGTAGTACCTTCCTATAGTCCGAACTATTCAAGAGGCTGAGGCAGGAGGAGCATTTGAGGCCAGCAGTTTGAGGCTGCAGTAACCTAGGATGACCCCACTGTACTCCATCCTGGGTAACAGATTGTAAGACTTTGTCTCTTTCTTTTTTTTTTTCTGAGACAGAATCTCAAGTTGTCACCCTGGGTAGAGAGCCATGGTGTCATATCTCACAGCAACCTCCAATTCTTGGGCTCAAGTGATCCCCTGGCCTGTTTTTCTGTTTTTAGTAGAGACGGATCTCGATTTTGCTTAGGGTGGTCTGGAACTCCTGAGCTCAAGCAATCCTCCTGCCTTGGCCTCCCAGAGTTCTAGGACTAGAGGCATGAGCCACCATGCCAAGCCAAGACCTAGTATCTTTAAAAAAACAAACAAAACAGGGGTGGGTGCGGTGGCTCACGCCTGTAATCCCAGCACTCTGAGAAGCCAAGGTGGGTAGATTGCTTGAGCTCTGGAGTTTGAGACCAGCTTGAGCAAGAGTAAGACCCCATCTCTAAAAAATAGACAGGCATTGTGGCAGGCACCTGTACTCCCAGCTACTTGGGAGGCTGAAGCAAGAGAATTGCTTGAGTCAGGAGTTTGAGGTTGCCGTGAGCTACGACACCATAGCACTCAACCCCAGGGCAACTGAGACTCTATCTCTAATAAAAATAAAAAACAAATGAAAAAGATTCTGAGGGCTGGGTGTCCGCAGTACAGTAGTTACAGTGTCAGCCACATACACCAAGGCTGAAGGGTTTGAACCCAGCCCGGGTCAGCTAAACAAGAACTGAATTTTTTTTTTTGACAACTGCAACCAAAAATAGGTGGGCATTGTGGAAGGCGCCTGCAGTCCCAGCTACTTGGGAGGGTGAGGCAAGAGAATTGCTTAAGTCCAAAGAGTTTGAGGCTGCTGTGAGCTGTGATGCCAAAGCATTCTATTGAGGGTGACAGTGAGACTCTGTCTCAAAAAAAAAAAAAAAACAGCAAAAAAAGAAAGATCCTGAGGAAATTTTTAATTTGATTAAACCTCCCTCTTCATTGGTTCCTGAATAGCACCAGCAGTTGAACTTCTGACATCTACCTTCTTAGAAGCTGGCAACTCACCTTCTCTTTTTTCTTTTTTGAAACAGTGTATCTTTCTTCACCCTGGTAGAGTACCATGGTGTCATAGCTCCCAGCAACCTCAAACTCCTGGGTTCAGGCGGTCCTCTTGCCTCTGCCTCTGGAATAGCTAGGACTATAGGCACCTGCTACAATACCTAGTTCTTACTCAGGTTGGTCTGGAACTCCTGAGCTCAAGCAATCCTCCCACCTTGGCCTCCCAGAGTGCTAGGATCATAGGTGTGAGCCACCATGCCTGGCTAACTCACCTTCTCTTTCCCCAGACCTCCAGCGCCACCTTGCGCAGACCAGGCCTCACTGGCCACCTCTTGTTGTCCCTTAGCCCAGCTGCACGGCCCACCTTCCCAAGCCCCAGCCAAGCCCCATACTTCCCAAGAGCCAGCCCTTGCCTCTCTGCCATCCATGCCTGTGGGTCCCTGTTCCTCATGTCACAGGGCACCAGGGCAGAGCCTGCAGCCCTGCTCATGCCTTTCCTGGTGCCTCTTCTCCTGCTGCCTAAGTACCTTGGAGCCTCTGGACTGATGCATCAGGCTTTTCCCCTTGCATATCTTATGATATCTACACTCAGGATGGTGAGTAGAGTGTAGATGGACCACCATGATTGCCCCCCACCTGCCCCTTCTCCTGGGCCCCTCACTCCTCTTCCCCAGGGCAGGATATCCTCCTCATCTTGGTTGGTCATAATCCACCACTTTCTGTCTTTGTGGAGCCTGGGGGGTCTCTCTGAGCCACAGGCCGACTGCTCCCTCCAGTTTCCACCTTTTACTCTGGTCTCTCCTCACTCAAGGACAGACCTGGTTCATCCTTATCTCCCATGTGCCCCAACCCATGGTGTGTCCTCCACTCCAGTGTCACCACAGGAGCCAAAACTCTTCACCTGGCACCACACTGGTCCCCCCATGGGGCATGGCCCCGAGAGAACTCCTTCCATGGCAGCTGCTTTTGCCCGCTTACCTCCAGGGCATGCGAGGACCTCCACAAAGTGGTACGGGAAGGTGCCTTTCTTTAGTTTCAGGATCATGTTCTGGATGTTCCGAAAACCATATGCAGCAGCAAAGCGCAACAAAACCTCCCCATCCTTTTCAAGGGTGACCTCTTGGAAATCTTTGTTTCTACAAAATGAACAAAGTGGGTTTTGGTCTGTTGTTCTTTATCTGTGACTCAAGGATGATTTTCTATTCTACGTTTGTAATTTCAGCAAAATAAAAAGTCTGAATAAACTAAAAAAAGGCCTTCTGATTTTGCACTGTAAGCTCTACACAGAACAGCCTCACACACAGGAGCAAATGCCCCATGCAAGGCTGGCTTCAGGTGATCTGCCAGGTGCTGGCCACAGGTGCACACGGGCTGTGGGTGCTGCCTCTGCTAACTGCCGCACCTCAGGGCTCGGTAAGTGACTTCCTCCACATCCTCATTGAACAGCTCCTTGGCCGCATATCTGAAGACATGTACCAGGTGACCATCTGAGCTGGCTCCATCGTGGCGCATCACCATTTCCTCCTTTGAGTCGCCAAACCTCACCAGGCAGAGGAAGGTAAGTCCTTCATTAGTGCTGATGCAATGAAAGAGGGAATCCAGACTGCCTCAGGGCATGTAACTGCCTCAAGAACTGGGAATATCAGGGTGACCAGGAAGACCTGTCTGCCTGCCTACACCCGACCCAAGACAAACACCCTGGGTCACCTCAAGCCTGAGCAGTTTCTTAAATCCTATAAACTTCAGTCCCACCTTCCACAAAAGGGGCACAAATGAAGCAACTGGATCAAGGAGCTTAGGGGAAGACAGGTGCTGCTGGTCTTTGCAGTACTCTCTGCCCTGCTCCTGGGATGTAACAGGAGCCACCCAGGTTGTGCTGGGTGTCAGGGTCCAACCCATGGCAGAATCCAGCCCGCTGCTCTTGGAATAAAGGAATCTGAGGGAGCTGCTTCATTTCCCTGGAGGCAACACAGACTGTCAGGAGTAGCTGACATCTGGAAGGAAGGGTGACGGGCTCTGAGTGAGAACATAGTGGTTGGTGCTTCTCCTTGAGGGTTCAGGGTCATGGAAGCCCACCAGCTCTCGACTCTCTGGCACCCCTGGGGAATGGCATTCCAGAGTTCTGCTCCCATCCAATTCAATAGCCAGGAAGGTGGCCAAGGGCTGTGGGGGACCACGCACCAGTGCTTCTCACACCCTCATCCATTAGCAACCCTACCCCAGAAGCCACTTACAGAGTGTCCACAGTAGCATCCTGCACAGACAGGTCACTTTGTGCCATTATTTGAGCAATTTCACCTACATGCAAATAAGCAACATGAGACACCCTCAGAGAACACAGATGGCCCCCCCAACAGAACACCACACTTTCCTCCCCCCAAGGAAATTCGACACTAGTGATCTTGGATGCCCTCCCTGCCATAAAATCTCCTTCACAGACAGTAGGAGCCCATCTCAAGGGCAGAGCAACACTAATAAAATTAAAAACACTAATGAAATACAAAATGAAGCCAGGAGCAGTGGTTCACACTTGTAATTCCAGCATTCTGGGAGGCTGAGGCAGGTAGACTATTTGAGCTTAGTAGTTTGAGACCAGCCTGAGCAAGAGTAAGACCCCATCTCTAGTAAACATAGAAAAACTAGGTTTGGCACCCATAGCTCAGTGGTTAGGGCACCAGACACATATAGCAAGGCAGGTGGGTTCGAACCCAGCCCAGACCTGCCAAACAACAGTGACAACTACAACAAAAAAATAGTCAGGCATTGTGGCAGGTACCTGTGGTCCCAGCTACTTGGGAGACTGAAGCAAGAGAATCGCTTAAGCCCAAGAGTCAGAGGTTGCTGTGAGCTGTGATGCCACAGCATTCTACTGAGGATGACATAGTGAGACTGTCTCCAAAAAAAAAAAAGACTTAGAGCTGGGTACACCTGTAGTCCCAACTACTTATGAGGCTGAGATGAGGGGAGAAGCTGAGCCCAGGAGTTTGAGGTTACTGTGAGCTATGACGTCATGGCACTCTACCCAGTGCAACAGAGTGAGACTCTGTTCCATTAAATAAATAAATAAATAAAATACCAGATGAAACTAATTCTAATTCCATTTTCTGCCCCTGTTCTAAGGAATTTATATAAATGATTGCTCTCCCCTTGATTTTGTTTCCCACAGGGCAAATTTTTTTCTTGTCCACTTTGCATGAACCAAGGGGAAAACTTTGTTTATTTTTAGAGATAGAGTCTCACTTTGTCACCCTTGGTAGAGTGCTATAGTGTCACAGCTCACAGCAACCACCAGCTCCTGGGCTTAGGCGATTCTCTTGCCTCAGCCTCCTGAGTAGCTGGGACTACAGGCACCTGCCACAACACCCACCTATTACTTTGTTGTTGTTGCAGTTTGGCCAGGGCCAGGACTGAACCCACAGCCCTCGGTATATGGGGTTGGCACCCTATTCACTGAGCCACAGGCGCGGCCCCAAGGAGAAAACTTCTATGTATAACATTAGTTCACACAAATGGGATTACCAAAAATACACTGACTGCATTTGTATGACATGTGGGTTATTTTGCAATAATATCAAATGAAAAGCAGAACTACTTTCTGTATTCCTTTTTAACCAAGGGTTTTTGGAAAAATCCCTTAACACAAACAGTTGAGTGTCTTAATTGCTGTGGCATCAGACGCACAAGACAACTGGTGAGAACAGACTTTATGACTATGAACCCACACTCAGGGAAAGATGGCTGGGTGTAGTTGTCATGTGAGCAGCAGTGAAGGACAGCACTGCCAAGGGCACCCTTTCCATCATCTCTCCTGCCATACCACCTAGGGAGCCTGCCCATGTGTGGCAGAGACCTCCTGGGGGGCCCATGAAAGGAGTCAGAGGGCTTAAAGGCTGCCCCCTGGGAGTCACTCTGCATAAGCTACCACTGATCCAAGACCCAGAAGAACCTGCTTTTAGCCAGTTAGAATAGATCCCACAGAACTTTAACCAAGTGTTAAGCCCCCATCCTCGGCACACACAGGACCAACACAGTCTCTTAACATCTGAAGAATTGTTGGGAGGACACCATCTGTGGCTACACACAACTTCTCCCACCACTAAGAGGAGGACAGTGAGGTCAAAAGACAGGTCATGGTGCCTGAGTGGTTCTCCCAAGACCCAACTTACCAGGAGGAAGATGCAGAGAGGAGACAGGACACTGGACTGAACTCTGACCTTCTCTTCACTTCTATGCAATTAAGTCCCAAGGATGCCCAGTGGTGACTTCAGACAGTGATCATAGTGACCACAGTGACAGGTACCGATAGATCAGTGGTACAGCCCCAGCCCACCCTCATCTCACCTGACGTTAACACACAGTCAGCACCCAGGAAACTACGTGAAGTGGAGGAAAAACCTTCTTGAAGAGCTTCCAGCTTCCGATCATAGCAAGGGGCCACAATGACATGGAAAATCTTCTCTGGAGACAGGTTCTGTGGAAGAAGGGCACCTGCATTTAAGGCTGTGGAGAGGTGAACATCACAGCTCACAGTTCGTGTATACAGCAAGAGGGAGGTACACGGCCACTTGCTGCCACCTCCCACCCCCGGCTGAGCTCCCACAGCCGTAGCTGACTCCTGTCCTCCCCAGCTCCACCACACACCAGCACCCAGCCCACACATGTCTGAACCTCCATCTGGACAGAGCCTGACCCACACACAAGGCCCAGGAGCCCATGCAGCCTTCCTGAAAGAACTGGGAAAGTTGACCCTGTTACCTCCTGAGCCCTGTACACAGGCAAGAGATGGCCCAGAGCAGAGCCACTGCCGCATACCTGGTTTATCCGCAGACTTCCCCAGGCTGCCCCTCCCCCGGAGCCTGCCCACTGCTGAGCCAGAAATGGCAGCAAACCCAGGAACTGGTCGCTGAGTGACCCTCAGGGTGAAGTGTGGGTGGAAGGCCCTACTCAGGCAGGGGCACAGCAGAACGGGAAATGTGTGCCTGGTTATAGCCCTTGCCCGGTAGTCAGGGAAGAAGCAGCAGGGCCAGGGGTATGTGGCTTGGCTGCCCCTCAGTAGCACCTGCAGGTGGACCTGGGGCTTCTGGCTTGAGCCAGGAGAGGGCTGGTGGTATTAAGAGACTGAGACACAGGGTTTCTCCCAACACATGCAGGAGAAGGTGCAAAGTCTCACAGCTTGTCTTTCTGTCCTGTCTATACTGAATACACATGACTTAACTTCAGGTTTATAATGTGCCAACTGTAGTGATTTTATGAGCAAACCAAGCAGAAAGAAACACTCCCTATTGCTAAAAGAACAATGCTGTGCACATGTACCTCACTAGGCTAGCTCTGGGTATTTGAAAGATCCTGAATTTCTGTAGTCTTTTCAAGTTCCCAACTCAGTTGTCCCCTGAAGGGGCTTAAAGACAGATGGAGAAGGGTGGGTGGCACACGCCAGCAGCTAGAGAACAAACTGTAGGACGAGGGCCCCTTCCAGAGCACCGGAGAGTTCCGGGAGGACTCAGAAGGTTAAAGGCAATGGGCAGGCCCTGCGATGGGCTGAGGCAGGGGCCACACAGAAGTCCCAGGCCAGGACCCCTTCCATCAAGTGGAGGACAGAGTGCAGCAGAACCCCACAGAAACAGCTGAGAAAGTCATGAGATGCTACAATCTGAGGGAAAGTTCAACAGAAGCCAGGTTAGGTCCCTGAGTAATAGCGGCCCTCAGCCTCTGGGCCCAGGGCCTCCCTTAGTGAGGTGTCTGAGAAACAGGTGGGCAATCTCTCTGCAGGCGAAGCCAGGATCTCTCAGCAGGGTGGGCAGTCTTTCTCCTTGGCCACAACTGATCCAGGAGAACCCCCAGATGCCACAAAGAAGGTTAAAGGGAAAGGAGTTTATAAAAGGAAAAAAAGCATAGAGTGGGATGCTGGTAGGAAAGTCACTACAGATGTATCCTAAAGTCATACTTCCCTCACGTTCACCTGAGAGACAGTGACCATCCTGGATGTGTGCTGGAGCTCCCTCCCCACCCCATCATGACGCGGCAATCCTTGCTCGTTGCCCTGATTATTCCCTACACAGCCTACCAGAAGCCCATCTTCTGACACACTGATTTCCGGGAAAAGCTCGGCTTACCTGCTGTCGGGCGAAATAATCCTTCACCAAAGAGCCCATGACCTGCTGTGGGGACTTGGCAGTACAGAGGTAGGGGGTGACAGGGCGGCCCAGCACTCGCTCTGCATACTGGACCCAGCCTGGGGGGAGAAGGGACTCATGAGTTCAGCTCCTTGCCAAGTGCTAGGGGGCTCTGAGCACCTGCGGCCTCATGCCCCAGGGTGAAAATGGGCCACTTCTTTAAAACTCCCAGCAGACAGCCTCCCCCAAATCTTTTCCTCCACCTGGCCTCAGGGGCTCAGGCTGGAGTCATGGGACCTCAGGCAAAGTGCTGGGGGTGGAAGAGTCTTTGCTGAGCCCTGGCAGGAAAGGACCAAAGGGAAGAATTAAGAGTCAGGGTTAGTGGTTCCTAACGGGCAAGAACGACCTCCAGGGAGCAGCAAGAGCAGTGATCCAGGCTGCACGAGAAGTCCACCCACTGTGGCAGCATTCTCAAGGCCAGGACAGGTGGCCATGTATTGCTGACCCAACTTTCCAGTCCACTGGAAATTCACAGCCTAACAACTGCATAATTATTTTTTCTCTTTTTTTTTTTTTTTTGAGGCAATCTCACTGTGTCACCCTAACTAGAGTGCCATGGCATTGTAGCTCATGGCAACTTCAAACTCTTAGGCTCAATTAATCTGCCTGCCCCAGCCTCCCAAGTACCTGGGACTATAGGCACCCTCCATCACTCCCAACTAGGTTTTTTTTTTCGTCTATTTTAGTAGAAATGGGAGTCTCAATCTTACTCAGGCTTGTCTCAAACTCCTGAGCCTGCCCACTGCTGAGCCAGAAATGGCAGCAAACCCAGGAACTGGTCGCTGAGTGACCCTCAGGGTAAAGTGTGATTAGAAGGCCCTACTCAGGCAGGGGCATAGCAGAACAGGAAATGTGCGCCTGGTTATAGCCCTTGCCTGGTGTCAAGCAAGAAGCAGCAGAGGCCAGGGCTATGTGGCTTGGCTGCCCCTCAGCAGCACCTGCAGGTGGACCTGGGGCTTCTGGCTTAAAAAGGCTCCGAGCCAGGCTCAGGCAATCCAGCAGCCTCAGCCTCCCAGAATACTGGGATTACAGTGTGAACTGTTACACCATGCCTAACTGCATAATTTTTTTTTTTTGAGACAGTGCCTCAAGCTATTCCCCTGGGTAGAGTGCCATGGCATTCACAGCTCACAGCAACCTCCAACTCCTGGGCTCAAGCGAGTCTTCTGCCTCAGCCTCCCAAGTAGCTGGGACCACAGGCGCCCACCACAATGCCTGGCTATTTTTTTTTTTTTTGTTACAGCCATGATAGTTGTTTGGCGGGCCCTGGGCTGGATTCAAATCCGCCACCTTAGGTGTATGTGGCTGGTGCCTTAGCCACTTGAGCCACAGATGACGAGCCCCAACTGCATAATTTTTAAAGCAATAAAACAAATTTATGGGGTGGTGCCTGTGGCTCAGGTAGGGCACCGACCCCACACACCAAGGGTGGCAGGTTTAAACCCGGCCCTGGCCAAACTGCAACAAAAAAATAGCCCAGCGTAGTGGTGGGTGCCTGTTGTCCCAGCTACTCGGGAAGCTGAGGCAAGGTCTCCCTGAGGGTGAGAGGCAGTGCGGGCACCAGTCAGAATGGACCATCTCATTGGAACTATTGGAATCTCAAACAGGCATCACCGTATGCATGCCCAGCCAACACCCACTAAGAAATGTGCTGCAATCTGATGCAGACCTCATTCCACCCTCCTCTTTTCATAATCTTGTTTTGGTTCTAATAAATGGTTGCTTTTCAAAAAAAAAAAAAAAAAAAAAAAACAACCCAGGAGTTAGAGGTTGCTATGAGCTGTGATGCCATGGCACTCTACCCAGGGGGATAGCTTGAGGCTCCGTCTCAAAAAAAAAAAAAAGAAATGTGCAGCAGGGCGAACTCCCCTAAATCTGGCCTCTGCAGACTTCAAACCTCCTTCCACATGTATCCTATAGCTTTGATCAAAGAATATAATAAATTATTTTGGGCAGCACTTGTGGCTCAAAGGAGTAGGGCGCTGGCCCCATAGGCCAGAGGTGGCGGGTTCAAACCCAGCCCCAGTCAAAAACCGCAAAAAAAAAAAAAAAAACACACCAAAACTATCTTACAAAACACAGCATTTGGCAGACCCAAGAGCCACACCTACCCTCATCTCACAGCACAAACACCAGCAACATGACATGGTTCTCAGGCTCCGCAAGCCTCAGACACTGCATGAAACCAAGTGAAATACTAGGGAGGAAGAACTGGGACTGAGGAGGATGGTTCTCGGCCACCTTGGCTGCTGTAGCAGAGGGCCAGGCAGGGAAGTCCAAGCTATCAGCAAGGGAGGAGCCTAGGTCCTCAGGGGTCCCGTGCCCCTCATCTGAAGCACACCATAGCTAATCTGACTTTTCTTCAGGATGCCTTTGATGAGATTTCATTCTTTAAAAAAAAAAAAAAAAAAGATTTTATTCTTAGTACCAGCTGTGGACAGAGATGTTGGACCTCAGCCCTCATCAGCCCCTGCTGGCTCCCAGAAAGACCCTGCCCTTGAAAATAATGGAGAGGGGCTCGGCGCCTATGGCTCAATCGGCTAAGGTGCCAGCCACGTACACCTAAGGTGGCGGGTTCGAATCCCCAGCCCGGGCCCACCAAACAATGATGATGCTGCAACCAAAAAAATACCTGGGTGTTGTGGCGGGCGCCTGTGGTCCCAGCTACTTGGGAGGCGGAGGCAGGAGACTCACTTGAGCCCAGGAGTTGGAGATTGCTATGAGCTATGATGCCATGGCACTCTACCCAGGGGGATAGCTTGAGGCTCCATCTCAAAAAAAAAAAAA
>CAUYQV010036168.1:0-11367 GCA_963574575.1 Galagoides demidoff | reverse complement strand
CTCCAACTCCTGGGCTCAAGCGAGTCTCCTGCCTCCGCCTCCCAAGTAGCTGGGACCACAGGCGCCCCCCACAACGCCCGGCCATTTTTTGGTTGCAGCCATCATTGTTGTTTGGCGGGCCCGGGCTGGGGATTCGAACCCACCACCTTAGGTGTATGTGGCTGGCACCTTAGCCGATTGAGCCATAGGCGCCGAGCCAGCATTCTGTATCTTAAGTTAGATAAATATATATTTCTTCTAATTGCAAGATACTTTTTATTTATTTATTTTATTTTGAGACAGAGTCTCCCTATGTTGCCCTCAGTTGAGTGCGTGGCATTATAGCTCACAGCAATCTCAAACTCTTGGGCTTAAGTGATTCTCTTGCCTCAGCCTCCCAAGTAGTTGGGACTACAGGCACCTGCTATAGCGCCCAGCTATTTTTTTGTTGTAGTTGTCATTGTTTAGCAGGCCCCGGGCTGGGTTTGAACTCACCAGCCCCAGTATATTTGGCTGGCACCCTCAACACTGAGCTGTGGGCACTGAGCCTATTGTATTTCTTTTAGAGATGGTGTGTCACTTTGTGATAGCTAGAGTGCAGTGGCACTGTTACAGCTCACTACAGCCTTAAACTCCTGGACTTAAGCAGTCCTCCTGGCTCAGCCTTCCAAGTAGCTATTTATAGGGCCTATAGGTGTTTACCCACATTGCATTTTGAACATGCAGGTACTGTAATCACTAAAGACATTTTCATATATTTAAGACAGTGTTAATAGCTGTAAGTATTGTATTGCATTGACATATAGTAGGCATTCAGTAAGTATTTGAACAGATGAAAATTGGATACTTCCAATACCTAATCATATCAAAATGTATTGATGAAATATTCTTATTGCTAAACATTTAGGTTTCTGTGTTTTCACTACCATGCCTAACACTACGATATTACTTTATATATAGTTTATCTTTCTAATTATTTCCTTGAGATAAATTCCTACAAATGGAATTACTTCATCAAAGATTTATTTATGTATTTATTTAGTCATTCCCTTGGTCAATTTGCAGATCAAGGAATTTTAAGGTGCATGGTTCACATCTATAAGTTGTACTAATTCACAC
Organism: Galagoides demidoff; assembly: GCA_963574575.1. Lineage (NCBI taxonomy): Eukaryota > Metazoa > Chordata > Mammalia > Primates > Galagidae > Galagoides > Galagoides demidoff. The sequence continues at coordinate 10,269 of CAUYQV010036168.1, read as the reverse complement.
TATGTCAGCAGTGTCTCTTGCCATTTACACGGAATACTTGGCAGTATTAGATACTATAAATTCCTTTATCCTTGCTCATTCAGTATTTTTTTTTTTTCTTGCAGTTTTTGGCTGGGGCTGGGTTTGAATCCACCACCTCCGATATATGGGGCCGGTGCCCTTCTCCTTTGAACCACAGGCACCGCCCTCATTCAGTATTTTTTTTTTCCTGCCTCAGGCTTATATGTACAAATAGTACAGGAGGGCTCGGCACCTGTGGCTCAAGTGGCTAAGGCGCCAGCCACATACACCTAAGCTGGTGGGTTTGAACCAGTCCCGGCCCGCCAAACTAAATGACTGCTGCAACCAAAAAATAGCCGGGCGTTGTGGCAGGCACTTGTGATTCCAGCTATTTGAGAGGCTGAGGCAAGAGACTCACTTGAGCCCAGGAGTTGGAGGTTGCTGTGAGCTGTGATGCCACGGCACTCTACCCAGGGGACAGCTTGAGGCTCTGTCTCAAAAAAAAAACAAACAACCAAATAGCACAGGAGAAGCCCACCCCCATATAGACAGCAGCCTAGAGGTCACACCAGTCCTTTTGTTCTCATGGCAGACAGATGCCACTACTCTGCAGCCTTTGTGGGGGCCTGGGCACCTTTGGGAGCCTGAGCTGGAACTGAAGCTGGAGCTACAGATGAAGCAGCAAATTGGGCCTTTGTTTGATCCTTGGCCTTGGCCTTTGGCCGGCAGAACCTGAGACCCTTGGCAATGCATGCACAGGCACGCTTCCCAAGCTTGGGGTGGGTGATGTAGGCAAGTCAACTGAGTTTACGGCTGGCACCCTTTGGGATCTTGGTCTTAACCTCCTTGGGCTTTATAGGGGCCTTGGTAGCTTCAGCACGTGCCCTCATGGCCTTGGCATTGTTGGCCTGCATCTTCTTTAGGCCCTTCTTATTGTGCTTCTTGGCAAAGTGCATGTTCCTCAGGAACTTGGGATCTACCCCCTTAAGAGATTCATATCTTTGTGATCAGGGTTTCTTGATGCCATTTCTGTGCCACTTTCAGGACTGGTTGTGTATAGTGTGGTTCTTGGACTTGGCCATGTCTGCACCACAACCCGCAACTGCTGAAGCACCCTTTTTTTTTTTTTGAGACAGCGCCTCAAGCTGTCCCTCTGGGTAGAGTGCCGTGGCATCATAGTTCACAGCAACCTCAACTCCTGGTCTTAAGTGATTCTCTTGCCTTAGCCTCCCAAGTAGCTGGGACCACAGGCGCCCTCCACAATGCCTGGCTATTTTTAGTTGCAGTTGTCATTATTGTTTGGCAGGCTGGATTCGAACTGGCCAGCTCTAGTGTATGTGGCTGGTGTCTTAGCTGCTTGAACCACAGACGCGGAGCCTCAGTATTGTTTTGGTGGTAATTTGTGCTTCTTAAGTTTCATGTTTTCTAGCCTTTTATATTTACTTTATGGATTATATATTCCTTTCCTTACTTCCTATTTCTACTGGAGATTATGCATTGTTAAAAATTAAAGCTCAGCCAGGCACAGTGACTCACACCTGTAATCCTAGCACTGTGGGAGGCTGAGGCAGGTGGATTGCTTGAATTTAGGAGTTCAAGACGAGCGTGAGCAATAGCAAGACCCTGCCTCTAAAAATAGCTGTGCATTCTAGCAGGCGCCTGTGGTTCTAGCTGCTAGGGAGACTGAGGCAGGAGAATCGCTTAAGCCCAGGAGTTGAGGTTGCTGTGAGCGATGATGCCATGGCACCATGGAGAATCACTTGAGCTTAAGAGTTTTGAGATTATTGTGAGCTATGATGCTATGGCACTCTACCAAGGGTGACAAAGTGAGACTCTGTCTCAAAAATAAAAATAAAAAAAAGGAAAAGAAAATTTAAGCTGTACATGGTGACACCTGCCTGTAGTCCCAGATACTCAAGAGACCAAGACAAGAGGATCACTTGAGCCTGAGAGTTCACAGTTACAGTAAGCAATGATCATGGTACTGCACTCCAGCCTAGGAGACAAAGCAAGACCCTATCTCTCATAAAAAAAAAATTAACTATTTCATTTCATTTGAAATAATTCACTTGTTAAGCTACCAATTTGATAAATGGTTGGGTTTTTTTTTTTTTTTTTTTTTTTGCAATTTGACCAGGGCTGGGTTTGAACCCGACAATTCCGGCATATGGGGCTGGCGCCCTACTCCTTTGAGCCACAGGCACCACCCAGGTTCTTTTGTTTTATATTACTTTTGATTTTTAAGAATTTTTAAACCAGATTTAATTTTGTTTTATAATTATGTAAAACAATTACATGATTCCAAAGTGAGAACTACAAAACAAGGTATATTTGCCAAAGTCTAGCTTCCTTCCCTTTTATCTCCATCCTATTCTTCTCCTCTGCAAATGACTGTTTCTGTTAGCTTTTTGGTCGTGTGTCCATTGTTTAAAAACAAAATGAAAGGGGGGTGTGTGTGTGTCTTGAGATAAAAGGCAATTTACTATATGCACTGTTCTGTGCCTTGCTCTGTTATACTTAGCAGTGTAATCTGGAGATCACTGCTTAGCAACATATGGGTTTTCCTTATTTCTTTATATAACTACATGATATACTTATTGTTTCCAACATTTCTGATGTAAAGAAGTTAAGGGACTTTTCCCTCATAACTAAACTTTCATCTGAGATTTATTTGATGTTTGGTGGGAAATAAAGATCTTTATTTTACAAAATATTTATACTATTTTACCACCACCTTCCCTTCCTAATTTGTGTATATGTTTTATTATATGAAATATTATATCCTCGAAGTTCATTCTCTGTACCCTTTTTGTTACCTTGATTGTGTTTTTATTCTCATACTTTTCTTAATTTGCAATACTGGAATAAATATGATTTTATTCTTATACCAGGATGATTCCTATTTTAATTTATTTAGCTTTATAACTTAATATGTAAAGGAGAAACCTAACCATGAACCAATAGGTAGCTCCCCAAAGTAGATTGTTTATTTTATTTTTTATTTATTTATTTTTTGCAGTTTTTGAACCTGCCACCTCCAGCATATGGGGCTGGTGCTCTACTCCTTTGAGCCACAGGCACTGCCCGATTGTTTATTTTCTTAACATAGGGTCTTGGAGAGCCAGGCTCGGTGGCTCACACCTGTAATCCTGGCACTCTGGGAAGCTGAGTTGGGTGGATTGATTGAGCTTAGGAGTTAGAGATAAGGCTCAGAAAAGTGAGACCCATCTCTACTAAAGTAGAAAAAGTAGCTGGGTCTGGTGGCGGGCACCTATAGTCCCCAGTTACTTGGGAATATGAGGCAAGAGGATCACGTGAGCCCAAGAGTTTGAGGTTGCTGTAAGCTATGATGCATGGCATTCTGCAGAGGGTGACAAAGTGAGACTCTGTAACAAAAAAAAAAAAAAAGAAAAGACAGGGTCTGGCAATGTGGCTTGGGCTACAGTGCAGTGACATCATCATAGCTCATGCCAACATCAAACTTCCAGATTCAAGCAATCTTCCTGCCTCAGCCTCCTGAGTAGCTGGGACTACAAGTGTGTGCCACCATGCCCAGCTAATTTTTTTATTTTTCTGTAGAGATGATGTCTCACTACATTGCTCAGTCTGGTATTGAACTTCTGGCCACAAATCACAAATGATCATCCCACTTCAGCTCTCAACAAAATTTCTTTTTCTTCTTTATTCTTCCTCTATCTTGGACAAATTGGTTTAAAATATAGGACCTCTGGCTTAGTGCCTGTAGCTCAGCAGCTAAGGAGCTGACCACAGACACGGTGGCTGGTGGGTTCAAACCTGGCCATGCCCTGCCAAACAACAGTGACAACTATAACAACAACAAAATAGCTGGGTGTTGTGGTCGGCGCCTATAGTCCTAGCTACTTGAGAGGCTAAGGCAAGAGAGCCCAAGTTTGAGGTTGCTGTGAGCTGTGACACCACAACATTCTACTGAAGGCGACAGTCAGATGTCTCAAAAAAAAAAAAAAAAAAGGACCTCACTGATTTAGTAGACAAAAAAATCAAACATGTTTATGGGAGAAAATGCTTTCTTCATTTTATAATCTGGTAATAAAATTCTAATGAAAAAGCACATTTGTTGGTCCTACTAGCTGATGCATATAATCTTAGTACTGTGGGAGATTGAGGAAAGAGGATCTGTTCACCTCAGGAGTTCAAGACCAGCCTGAGCAAGACTGAGACCCCCATCTCTACTAACAATAGAAAAAATTACCTGGGCATGGTGGTGCACACCTGTAGTCTGATCTATTTGGGAGGCTGAGGCGGAAGGACCACTTTAGCCCAGGAGTTTGAGGCTACTGTGAGCTAGGGTGATGCCACGACACTCTAGTGTGACAGACTGACCGTATGACTCAAAATAAATAAAGAGGCAGGGTGCTTATAATCCAAGCCCTCTGAGAGGCCGAGGCCAGTGGATTGGCCTGAGCTCACAGGTTCAAGATCAGCCTGAGCAAAATTGAGACCCTGTCTCTAAAAATAGGTGGACATTGTGGTGGGTGCCTGTAGTCCCACCTACTCAAGAGACAGAAGCAAGAGAATTGCTTGGTCCCAAGACTTTGAGGTTGCTGTGAGCTATGATGCCATGGAACTCTACTGAGGGTGACAAAGTGAGACTGTCTCAAAAAAAGAATAGCGTAAAGTTGGTTTTATTGTTAGAAAATCTATTCACAAAATTAATAGATTAAGGGATCAAAATCATAAGTTTACCTCATCAGATATTTTAAGAATAATATGCTAGACTTCAACAAGCTTTCCTAATAGAAAAAGAAAAAACTTACACTAAACTAAGAATAAAAATTTATTCCTTGGCCAGCCGTGGTGGGTTATACCTGTAATCCTATCCGCTCTGGGGGTCTGAGGTGGGAGGATCACTTGAGCTCAGGAGTTCAAGACTACTGTACCCAGCGTGCAGCGTGACAGAGTAACACTCTGTCCCAAAAAAAACAAAAAAAAGGAAATGAAACAGATTAGTGAAACAGAATAGGAAGCCCAGAAGAGACAATTTTTTAATAGGTAATGTATGTGTGATGTAATATGAAGGTATCATTTAAAATCAGTGGGGAAGAGGTGGATTATTTTGAAAGAGAACTAACAATAAAAATAAAGATTACATTTGTACAATATTGTCACGTATTCCATATTTCTTGGATATTTAAATGTAAAAAGACAGAAGAAACTACTAAGTTTAGTGGGAAAAAAAGTAAATATGTACATTATATGAAGGCCCTTTGTAAGTGTAGCGGGAGCAGCTGATGTTATAAGGGAAAAGATTGGCAGATATGAGTGCAGGTTAAAGTCACATTATAGATTAGGAAACATGTCTGTAACATATATAACAGACCAAAATTTTTTTTTCATCTTTTTTTTTTTGCAGTTTTTGGCTGAGGCTGGGTTTAAACCTGCCACCTCTGGCATATGCGGCTGGTGCCCTACTCCCTTGAGCCACAGGCACCACCTAACAGATCAAATTTTAATGTCCTTCATACAAATAGTTACTTTTAATTTATGGAATAAAAGGCTGGGCGTGGTGGCTCATGCCTAGCACTCTGGGAGGCTGATGCCTGTGGATTGCTTGAGCTCACAAGTTCGAGATCAGCCTGAGCAAAAGTGAGACCCCATCTCTACTAAAAATATAAAAATTGAGGCAAGATGATCTCTTGAGCCCAGGAGTTGGAGGTTGCTGTGAGCTATGATGCCGCAACACTCTACCCAGGGTGACAGCTTAAGACTCTGTCTCAGAAAAAACAAAACAAAAAAATTATGGAATAAAAGATAAATGAAGGCCAAGTAAGAGGATTGCTTGAGGTCAGGAGTTTAAAACCAGCCTGGGCAAGAGTGAGAACCTATTTCTATTTAAAATAGAAAAAATTAGCCAGGTATTATAACATGCACCTGTAATCCCACCTCCTGGGGAAATGGAGGCAGGAGGATTACTTGAGCCTAGGAGTTTGAAGCTGGAGTGAGCTATGATAATGATACTGCTCTCTAGCCTGGGTAATAGAGCAAGACCCTGTCTCCCCCACCTCCCAAAATGAATAACTCTCACTTTTCCTCTTCCATCCCAATAATGGAAAAAATGAGTAAAGGACAGGACAAGGAGCTTAAAAAGGCAGAAACATAATTATCCAATAATTATGAAAATAAGTTTAAAATCACCATTAGTGTATGCAATGAAAATTATAACAGTATCATTTTATCTAGTTATAAACTTTAAAAAATTACTCTGGCAGCGCATAAATAAATTTATATTTATTTTGGGGCGGCACCTGTGGCTCAAAGGAGTAAGGCACCGGCCCCATATGTCGGAGGTGGCAGGTTCAAGTCCAGCCCTGGGCAAAAACTGCAAAAACTGCAAAAAAAAAAAAAAAAAAAACTATTTTATTGTGATAAGAGCACCTAACATGAGATTTACCATCTTACCACTTTTTTTTTTTTTTTTGCTGTTTTTGGCCGGTGCTGGGTTTGAACCCACCACCTCTAGCATGTGGGGCCTGTGCCCTGCTTCAAGCCACAGGTGCCACCCTAATATATATATATATTTTTTTGGTTGCAGCCATCGTTGTTTGGCGGGCCCGGGCTGGATTCGAACTCACCAGCTCAGGTATATGTGGCTAGCGCCTTAGCTGCTTGAGCCACAGATGCCGAGCTACCCTAATAAATTTATAGTTAGAAACTGAATGTGTCGGCTCGGCGCCTGTGGCTCAAGCGGCTAAGGCGCCAGCCACATACACCTAAGGTGGCGGGTTCGAATCCCCAGCCCGGGCCCACCAAACAACAATGATGGCTGCAACCAAAAAATGTCTGGGCGTTGTGGCCGGCGCCTGTGGTCCCAGCTACTTGGGAGGCGGAAGCAGGAGACTGGCTTGAGCCCAGGAGTTGGAGGTTGCTATGAGCTGTGATGCCATGGCACTCTACCCAGGGGGATAGCTTGAGGCTCCGTCTCACAAAAAAAAAGAAACTGAATGTGAGGGCAGTGCCTCTGCCTCAAGGAGTAGGGCACTGGCCCCATATACTGGAGGTGGTGGGTTCAAACCCGGACTGGTCAAAAAAAAAAAAAAAAGAAACTGAATGTGAGCTGGACGTGGACTCACACCTGTAATCCTAGAGCTCTGAGGCTTGGTGCCTGTGGCTCAAGCGGCTAAGGTGCCAGCCACATACACCTAAGGTGGTGGGTGCGAATCCAGCCCCGACCACCAAACAACAATGACGGCTGCAACCAAAATAATAGCCGGGCGTTGTGGTGGGCACCTGTGGTGCCAGCTACTTGGGAGGCTAAGGCAGGAGACTCTTGAGCCCAGGAGTCGGAGGTTGCTGTGAGCTATGATGCCACAGTACTCTACCCAGGAGGACAGCCTGAGGCTCTGTCTCAAAAAAAAAAAAAAAAAAATCCTAGAGCTCTGGGAGGCCAAGGTGGATGAATTGCTTAAGCTTAGAGTTCAAGACCAGCCTGAGCAAGAGCAAGACTGCGTCTCTACTAAAAGTAGAAAAACTAGCTGGGCATTGTGAAAGGTGTCTGTAGTCCCAGCTATTTGAGAGGCTGAGGCAAGAGTGACCTTGAGTCTAAGAGTTTGAGGTTGCTGTGAGCTATGACACCATGGTACTATATCCAGGGCAACAAAGTGTGACTGTCTCAAAAAAATAAAAAAAGAAACTGACTGTGAAAGTAAATTGGTATTACCTTCCAGCGAACTGGAAGGAATTATGAACATGTTGAAAGTGAATACTTCATTACTGCAACAATTCCAATTCTAGAAATTTATTGAGTTGGGTATGATTTTGTCCTACAAGAGTACCTAGGGTATGACCACTAAGTACTTACTGTCTGTCACTTTGACAGAGTGGCTATCCCACAGCAGAGAACCATGCTGAGGCTGAACAAGCTCTTCAGGAAATGCGGGACCTCCTTACAAACTTGGGACAGGAGATTACCAGAGCCTATGAAGACAAGAAGAAGCAGGATGAAGCCGAGGCCCAGGCAAAGCTACAAGAGTCAAAGATGCAGCAGGGACCAGAGACTCACAAAGAGTCCCTGGCACCTAGCGAGGGCCCAGGAGGAAAACAGAATGAAGGTAGGTTCTGGTGTGGATATAGTCCTTTAACTAGGTATAAGCTTCCAAATGTGATAAGAAATAAGAGTGGGCTTGGCACCTGTAGCTTAGTGGTGAGGGCACCAGCCACATATACTAGAGCTGACAGGTTCTAATCCAGCCCAGGTCTGCCAAAAAACAATGACAACTACAACCAAAAAATAGCTGGGCATTTTGGCGGGTGCCTGTAGTCCCAGCTACTTGGGAGGCTGAGGGCAAGAGAATCTCTTAAGCCCAAGAGTTTGAGGTTCCTGTGAGCTGTGACACCATGGCACTCTACCAATGGTGATATAGTGAGACTCTGTCCCCCCAAAAAAGAAACAAGAGTGTGTTCTGAATATTGTGTTAAGCTATGGGGCAGTTAGCCATAACCTTACAGAATGTATTATATTCTGGTTGATTGACATGGAACCTGATTTCAGATTCCAACACTTTGCATGAGGACTTGAAAGTTTGTTTGTTTGTTTATCAAGCCCTGGCCGAGTTTGAACCTGCCACCCCTGGTGCATGGGGCAGGTGCTCTTACCATTGAGCATGGGCTCCTAGCCTAAAAGTTTACATAATTTTAGTAGATATATTATCATAGGTATTGCCGTGCATAGTGGCTTATGCCTGTAATACAAGCACTCAGGTAGGCTAAGGTGGGTGGATCACTTGAGCTCAGGAGTTCTAGACCAGCCTGAGCAAGAGCAAGACCCCATCTCTACTAAATATAGAAAAACTAGCTGGGCATAGTGGCACAGGCTGTAGTCCTAGCTATTCAGGAGGCTGAGGCAAGAGGATCGCTGAATCCCAAGAGTTTGATCTTGCTCTGAGCTATGATGATGCCATGGCACTCTACCCAGGGTAGCAGAGGGAGACTCTGTCTCAAAAAAATAAATACATAGATACATAAAAATGTACAGATAGATGCTTATTTAATACGTATGAGAATCAGTATGACAGAGTGCTTGAAAATTCAAGCTCTGGAGCCAGATCAATGAGAACCTAGTTTTTCTGCTTAACAGCGTGACCATAGCAAGTCACTTAACTATGCATGTCTATTTCCTTATGTACAAAATGGAGATACTAATAGGATCAATCAACTTCATAGTTACTGTGACACTTAAAGCAATTAATATACAAATAAAGTGGCTAGAACAGGTTCTAGCTCATATTACATGTTCTGTAAATATTAGCTATTATCAAAGCCTCTCTTTTACCCCTCAGAACTCCAGATGAAGGTACAAGACAGTACAATGCAGTGGTACCAGCAGCTGCAGGATGCGTCTTCACAGTGTGTGCTGGCCTTTGAGGGTCTTACCAACAGCAAAGATGGGCAGGTAGGGGCAGGGTGTATAGTGGGAATTCTCTGGGCTTGATGGTGCTCACAGAATGACAGCCTCATGTCCCATGTGGCATGTCCTCTGCTCTTCAAAACACTGTTCTTTTCTGGCAGGCCAAAAAGGTAAAGATGGACCTTCAGAAGGCTGCTACCATCCCAGTGAGCCAAATCTCCACCATTGCAGGTTGGTCAGAGGAGTTAAGAATATGGTCCTTGGGTGGTGCCTGTGGCTCAGTGAGTAGGGCGCCAGCCCCAATTACCGAGGGTGGCAGGTTCAAACCTGGCCCTGGCCAAACTGCAACAAAAAAATAGCTGGGGGTAGTGGCGGGTGCCTGTAGTCCCAGCTGCTTGGGAGGCTGAGGCAAGAGAATTACCTAAGCCCAAGAGCTGGAGGTTGCTATGAGCTGTGACACCATAGCGCTCTACCGGGGGTAACAAAATGAGACTGTCTCTTAAAAAAAAAAAAACATGAGGTCCTTCACTTCATTGTATTATTTGACTCCAAATCTGTTTATCTGTAAAGTTCCTATAAATGATTCCTGCATAAGGTTCGTATGAAGAGTATGTTCAAGCAAACATTGGCGGTTGGATCAGGTACGTATACATTATATACATCCTATTTTCTGTCCAGTTTCCTCTTCAGTACATAGAAAATAATCATAAGACATATGTTTGTCGACTTATTTTTATTATAGTAAGGTTTCTTTTTTTTTTTTTTTTTTGAGACGGAGCCTCAAGCTGTCCCCCTGGGTAGAGTGCCATGGCATCACAGCTCATAGCAACCTCCAACTCCTGGGCTCAAGCGAGTCTCCTGCCTCCGCCTCCCAAGTAGCTGGGACC
>CAUYQV010036165.1:0-22388 GCA_963574575.1 Galagoides demidoff | reverse complement strand
GAACAATTTGTAAGATGAATACTTTTTTTTAATGTGCATTATTAAAAATGTTCTGAGTGAAACTAATTGTCAACTTTATTAAGGAGGATTGCTTTGTGCCCACAACCCATGTAAAATAATAAAATGAAAAACTACAATCTCTACTGTTGTGGCCTTTTTTGATCAGAAGAGTTAGTAATGTTTAAGGCCCAAAGTAACAATTTTATAGACCTTTTAGTTTCACTTCAGCCTTTACGGTAAGAAGGATTTGTATTGCATTGAGTTTATCAACTTTTGGTTTGTGAAATCCATACTTGACCTGTTCTGTTCCAAGCACATATTTATAGACTTGTTTGACTTTTCCATTCCAAGGATATTTCACTCTTTTTCTTCTTTACTTCATTTTCTTTTCATAAATTTTTGTTCAGTTTTCATTTTACTCTTCACTGTTTTCCTTGAATATATTCTGATTTGCAAATTTAGTGAAACTTTCAAAATGTTATGTCAATAAGGTACTTACATGAGAACTGCAATCACTAAACTTACTGTATTAAAATGTTAGCAGATATAGTTTGATAAGCAACATGGCTTGTAGGAAAACTGAGCAAGTGTATGCTGTTACATAGTGTTCTGTGTGGTTATCTCATTGCTTAATCTGCAGAAAATAATGACTTAGGTGAGTTCGTTTTTCTTTCACTCATTAACTCTGTTCACTATGGGATGATGTCTATAAAATCAGATATTGTTAAATTAGACTAGGATTTAATAAAAAGTGTGAACGCTTACTGGCCTAACATTTTATTTTATAACGTTGCATATAGATTTTCTGTAGCCAGAGATGTCACTCAGCTTTATTGTCATAGTAGGTAATGTAGGTAGTTTGTAGGGAAAGAGCATATCAAGCATATCCTGGTGTTCTTTGGTCTTTGCATCAGTAGACTCAGTTATTTTGCAGTTAGTCTACTGGGTAGTGGCATTCTAGACATAATGTTACTAAGTTTTAGCAGGTGCTCATTATGTGGTTTTCATTTAACTTGATGATGAAGCAGACAGATTGAGGCACAGATTTCAGGGGCTTTGCAGCAATAAATAGGGCATGGTGTGCCTTAGAAAAATAATGTTTGTAAAGGGAACTATAACAAATGAGAGAAGGTGGCAGTGAAAAGGATTCTTGTCTGAGTGATATACACATGATATTTTGAGATTTTTATAACATCAATAGGACACAATTCTAGATAGAATAGTAGAAGGAAAGGTTTAAAGATGTAAAAAATTCTAATTGACAAATTCTTTTTGGTAGCAAGTCTCAGATGGTTACTGCCATTAAGGGCTACCATTATGAGAGAGTTGCACTATTTGCTACCAAGTTCTATTCCTATGTCTAAAGCATTTTGTAGTAGAATTGTTAAGGACCTAATTTCAAAGCCATCTGGCAAGCCACATAGTTACCAGTTTATTCTGGCAGCTATTTTTTCCTTTTTTTTTTTTTTTTTAAAAAAAAAACATTTCTTAAAGAACTTTTTTAGTGCATTTAGCAGTAACCTTAATAGGTGCAAATTGGTAAAATAAATTTGTATTGTAGTCTTCAAATAATAGTTCTAGTGTGTTCAAAATATATATTTTAAACAAACATAATTGATAACCCCTTTATTTGGGAACATGTGTGTCCTATTAATTAGATGGAATTTTCAAGTATTTCTTATTTCTGGCACACAGTAGTTAGAACACAACTTTTGATTTTGGTGTAGATGAAAATGAAGTGATGGGTAAATTTCCTAAGTTTATATGAATTTAGGGGGTGTGTACATTTTGAAACATCTGCTAATGTAGGGATGGTGCTGAATTCTATTATCTAGGCATTTTCTAGCTGTTTAGCATTCTGTTAATAAAGTATTTCTCTGGCACAGTTGGAAAGCTGAATGCTAATGTCATTAAAGTATGTTACTGGATATGCTGTATACTGAAATTATTAATCTGTGTGTATGTAGGAAAGGATGAGAACTGGGTTAAAAGAAGAACAAAATTATACTAAAAAGAAGGAGTAGAGTACTGTTGTTTTCTGTTTAAACTTTCATAAGATTTCTCCCAGGAAGAAAGGTTGGCATTTTGAGGGATGAGTATCTTCCTTGTCATGCCAAAATGGATTTAATTAATGCCAGTACTCAGGTTATGCCCTTCCATATCCTCTGTATCAGGGCTTTCTAATAGGTATTTCCTCTTTCTTTTTAACAAAGTATGAGCAGCATTTGGCCAATTTCCAGTGCTCATAGCATTTTATTTAAAGAGCAGCCACTAAAAAAGAACTTTCTATTATTTGATTATTCTCTTTTACTTTGCTTTATAAATGCCTAAGAAGGTCTTTCAAAGAATACTGCTACCTCATTGGCTAGTCAAGATGCTGTGATCAACCTATTCTACATAATGTCTTTAGAAACAAAGACTGAAGGAAATAAAAAAGTAAGTAAGTATATCCTGGCCATTGAGGGAAAAAGAGAAAGAATTGAGTATTATTTAAGTGCTCCTGACAGAGGTATGTGAAAAGAGTACTATAAAAGTTTGGAATTTTATAAAAGTGCTGATGAATATTCAGTTATCTTTCTTGAAATTCTTTGCAGTTCACTTTTTAAGGAAATTAATCCAGTGAAACACTCAAGCTTTTTTTTTTTTTAAAACTGGTGTTTTCCGGATAAACTCTAGGGTAAACATTCACATAGTCACAAATAATGTAATTCTGTAATTGTGGAATGCCTGTATGCTTTGTTTGGTACATCTTCCATGGAGATGTCTGAATATATTACTCCATCTGTGAATATTTTAAATGTTAAATAAAAATAAGAAATGGTACTCTTTGTGTTATCCCAGTTTTACAGACCTAGAGATGAATGGGTAATTTATCTGTTGAATGGGTTTTATTAAGAAACAGAATGTCTTCCTGTGTGAATGCTTTGGAACTGTGGATCAATGCCTTAAAGAAATCTTCTGAGAATCTCTGGAACTGAGTGGTGTGGGCTTGTCTTTTGTATCTACCTGGTACAAATGGAAAAATGCCAATACCAAAGTGTACACTGCTGCTTTTTCCTTCTCTGTATGAGTGGTTTGCAGTCTGATGGTTCCTTAGTATACATAACTATAATGGACTCCTTTGGGTATTTGAAACTTATATTTTTATTTATGAAATCTCTATTTTGCCCTTTTTGATTAGGTGTTTTGTATGTGTTTTGGTGAGATAGGGTCTCTTTCTGTTGCCCAGTCTGGAGTGCAATGGGTTTCATAATATCTCAGGTAACCTCAAACTCCTGGGCAAAAGCATTCCTCATGCCTCAGCCTTTCACGTAGCAAGGACTGCAGGTGTGTGCCACCATGCCTGGCTAATTTTTCTGTTTTTTTGTAGAGTTGGGGAGGGTCTCACTCTTGCTCAGGCTGGTCTCCAAGTTCTGACCTCAAGCAGTCCTCCCACTTTGGCCTCCCAAAGTGCTGGGACTACAGATGTGAGCCACCACATCTGGTCCTGATAAGTATTTGCTTAGTTATATGTTGAGGTCTCGCTTAAATTTCTGTTTAGCAACAGAAAGATTCATGCACTCATGGAAACTCGGTTCCTGTAGCTCAGTGGTTAGGGCTATGGCTATATACAGCGAGGCTGGTGGGTTCGAACCCTGCCTGGCCTGCTAAACAACAATGACAACTATAGCAAAAAAAATAGCTGGGTATTGTGGTAGGTGCCTGTAGTCCCAGTTACTTGGAGGGCTGAGGCAAGAGACTCGCTTAAGCCCAAGAGTTTAAAGTTGCTGTGGGCTGGATGCCAAGCCACTCTACCAAGGGTGACATAGTAAGACTCTGTCTCAAAAAAAAAAAAAAAAGTTATCGAAAACTACTTAGGATTCTTATTTTTTTCCACTAAATGAACTGTAAATTTGGTTTTATTAAGACATACTGTTGAAAAATTCATTCAGAAGAAGCAAAAAAAAAAAAAAACGCTTGATGTTTACACAATCTGTGACTTGACAGTTTTGCAGTATGGCTCTAAGGAGTTAAAGAGATAGAAAAGATTTGAAAAGCAACCAGGTGTATGTCAGGCAAATGTCCTCAGCTGGGGTGGGGGCACTGGTGCAAGTCCTGGGGTCTGACGGCTGAAGAACCTGGAGTTTTGATGTCTGAGGACAAAGGTGGGTATGTCCTAGTTCCAAGAGACAGAGCAGGCAACTTTACCTTTTTGTTCTCTGGATCCTCAGCCAGTTGGATGGCACCTGCCTACAGTGGGTGAGGGTGGATCTTCCTTATTTGGATCTTCTACTGATTGAAATGCCAGTCTCTTCTGGAAACACCCTCAGACATACCCGGAAGTAGTGAGTCGCCAGTTATTTGGATACTTCTTAATCTAGTCAAGTTGACACCAAAATTGCCTCCTCAAGTTGTGCTTTGAGGATGACGTCTATAGCACCAAGGCTACTGCAGTAATATGTACCAGAAATGGCCCCAAGAAACCTACCCACAAAATTATATTTGAAGAGGACAGGGCTAAGCCATTCGGGGGTGGGGGAGCAATGGGACGTGAGTAGCCCATAATATATAGTGGTACCACGGCTAAGACTGGTAGTGGGGAGTGAAATGCAGTTGGAGGGCAAGGTCTCGATAGACCAAAGTGGCACTTCATCCTTACAGTGACTTGTGGCTATAAAGATTGTATAGACACAACAGTCCCAGTGATAGGTACATAGGGAAAGAAAAGAGCTGTGAACAGAAAAGGAAAAAATAAAGAGCTGGAGAGTCCCTGTGGCAGCTTTGAATTGGTCTCTGTCTGTGGTTGTGGGGCAGTTCTGGGACAAGGCCAGGGTAAGGGCTTGCTGAGTTGCCAAGTTGCAGGACTTCTCCCCTCCCCAGTTAAGTGCTCAGTACCATTAGATCCCCCTTGCTTTTTTCTATTTTTAATTATTTTTTAAGACAGTCTTACTTCATCGCCCTTGATAGAGTGCTGTAGTGTCACAGCTCACAGCAACCTCCAGCTCCTGGGCTTAGGTGATCCTCCTGCCTCAGCCTCCTGAGTAGCTGGGACTACAGGCACTTGCCACAACGCCCGGCTATTTTTTTGTTGAAGATTGGCTGGGGCCGGGTTCAAACCCTCCACCCTTGGTATATGGGGCCTGTGCCCTACTCACTGAACCACAGGTGATGCCCATTCTTTTTTTTTTTTTGAGAAGGGTCTCACGTTGTCACCCAGGCTAGAATGCCTTGGCATCATCAAAGCTCACTGCAGCCTCAAACTCCTGGGCTCAAGCTATCTTCTTGTTTCAGCCTCCTGAGTATCTAGGATTACAGGCATGGGCCACCACCATGCCGGCTAATTTTTCTATTTTTGTATTATTTTCTATTTTTTGCTGTCTTGCTCAGGCTGGTAACAGCTCACCGCTGCCACTGTTTGTCAGGGCCTGGGACTGGCCAGGTTTCGGCCCGGCTTCACTAGGTTCTGGATGTGGACCGCTAAGTTACTTTGCTCAGGATCAATTTCTCGTAGGTGCCTGAGGGCTACCTACTTTAGCAGGAGAGAGTCCTAGAGAGAGTAAAACAGTCTTCTTTAAAGATAGATCTCAGTGTTTAGCAGAGCTTAGTGATCTTCAGCAGAGAGATGGTGTGCTGGTGTTCTGCAGGCAAGAGAGGAGACAGAGTAAGTGGGTTCGTAATAATAGAATGCTCATGCTCCTGACTGCCTTCTCCTCCAGCCTGATATAAGGCTGATCTTGTGCCTCTCAACACCACAGGTGTAGAGACTGCCAGTTCACCAGTGCTCTCATCTACTGAGCTCTCATGTTTGTTCCAGGAGTTAAATCCCTCTCCATGCCCTTTTCACCAAGGTGTTCCATTATTGAGCTATACAGGTATTTCTTATAACTCTCACTTCTAGCCATAGGCTATACGGGCTGCTACAGGCTGATCTTGAACTTCTGATCTCAAGCAATTTTCCTATCTCCTGTGGGACTATAGGTGTGAGCCAACACACCTGGCCCCACTAGATCTCTTATGATAAAGGTAGGGCACTGGCTGGGAAAGGAGTTAGGGACATTTCGGCTGAGATCTTGGAACCACAGAATTTCCCTAGATCTTCATTGGTTGCCTGCAGAAGCTGGCCATGCTATCTCTACTGCCTCCAGTTCCATTAGCAGAATTAGATCTCAAGAATTCTCTATTAGAATTACAGGGCTCGTTCTAGGAGCCTATCGATCAGTGATTTTTTTTTTTTTTTGAGACAAGAGTCTCACTTTGTTGCCCTCTGTAGCGTGCTATGGTATCACAGCTCACAGCAGCCTCCAGCTTTTGGGTTTAGGTGATTTTCCTGCCTCAGCCTCCCGAGTAGCTGGGACTACAGGCGCCTGCCACAACACCTGGCTATTTTTTTTGGTTCCAGTTTGACTGGGGCTGGGTTTGAACCCACCAACTGTGGTATATGGGGCCAGTGCCCCACTCACTGAGCCACAGGTACTGCCCTCCATCAGAGATTTTTAACAGGTGTGCTATGAGAAGATCTTAGGGGTGCTGTGAATTTTCTTTTCTTTTTTTTTTTTTGCCAACGTGTCAAAAAGAACCTTTATTACTTTCATTATAGCCTCTTAAGCTTTTTTTCCAGATGCCTTTGGAGCAGGTGCTTTCTGGGCTGGAGCTTTTTGACCCTTCTGAGCTTTTGGAGGTGCTGCCTTCTGGCCTGCGGCTTTCTGGGCTGCAGCCTTCTTGCCTGCAGTGGTCATCTTTTTTGCTGGAACTTTAGCAGCAGCACCCTTAGCAGGCGCTTTTTTGGGAGAAGCTTTCAGAAGAGCTGCTTTTTGAAGCTTCTTAACTTCATTCTTGATGATTCTGTTCCTCATTTTCTTTGCCTTCATAACTTTAAAACGATCCAAGTCCGTGGTCTTAGCTTTCCTTTCTCTGGCTTCAATTTTCTTCGCCCATCTTGTGGCTGCCCATTCTGTATTTGTATCTGCCTTCTGCTGGGCTTGTTGGACATACTTTGGCGGGCACTGTGTGGGATCTTGAGGATGAAGTCAGTGAGTTGCATGCACTTAAAAGGCATGGCCTGTCTTCTTACCTGAGTGCAGGGTCCATCAACCAAAGCCCTGTTTGGATCAATAACATCTACAATTGCTACAAGCTTTCCGGTGTGTGGCCCAAAGGAGACGTAGACCACTCGGCCAACCTCCATGAAGTGCCTGAACACCATGTCAGTGGCGTCCAATGAGAAAAGAGAAGGCTCCAATTTTTGAAAATCATTAAGTTATTTTTGGAAAAACTTCAAAGCATAGTACATATATATATATATAGGATCACCATAGTTTAAGTGTGTCATGGAAGTTTAACTATAGGCTCAAGTGTGCCATGAGATGAAAAAGGTTGAAAAACACTTCCATAGATGAAGGAAAGAATTTTAAGACTTTCCCAGTCTATTGAAGGTGTTGCCGTAAGGGTCTCGTGAAAAAGCCATTCTCGGGGAGAATAAGCACGCTTATTGAAATTGTGTTTTAAATAAAGGTGACCATTTGCTTGCTCAGGCAAAATGGCGAGCTTTCTTTATTTGCTGTTGGTTTATTTTATTTTATTTTATTTTTTTTGAGACGGAGCCTCAAGCTATCCCCCTGGGTAGAGTGCCATGACATCACAGCTCATAGCAACCTCCAACTCCTGGGCTCAAGCGAGTCTCCTGCCTCCACCTCCCAAGTAGCTGGGACCATAGGCGCCCACCACAACGCCCGACCATTTTTTTTTTTTTTTTGGTTGCAGCCATCATTGTTGTTTGGTGGGCCCGGCCTGGGGATTCGAACCCGCCACCTTAGGTGTACGTGGCTGGTGCTTTAGCCGATTGAGCCACAGGCGCCGAGCCTGCTGTTGGTTTATATAGGGAATCTTGTGCATGCGCACTATACGGCAATGACCTCGTTAATATTCATTACAATCCCTCTGCACGTGCACATAGGACATCAATGACTTCTCTCTGCACATGAGCATTGGACATCAACGACTTCATTAATCCATTTGAACATCTTTTGACTAAAACTACCTTGTAAGTAGCTCCTCCCTAGTAATCTGAATCCACCCAACATACACCTTTAAGTATAACCCTTTCAACATAACCTGGTTTAACATAACTTAATGGAGAACATGTTAGCCATTACTTCTTTAGTTCTTATCTGATGAAGCCTGAGGCTATGGAGGAAAGAGATGGTTTGAAAGTCTGTCCTACTGACCTTGCTATTTGGAGGCAGTTACTTCTATCTTTAAAAGAAGGCATAATTAAGAAACTTATAGGTCATGCAGAAATTTGTGTGCAAACCTCTGCTCCTATGTGGGCCTTAAGTCAGGGTTTTTAGGCCCGCAACCAACACGACCACATGGGATTCTGCCTCAGTTTCTCACAAGTATGCCTGCACAAAGTCTTTTCACTGCTCTCTCTCAAACGGCTTTTTTGGCCAGAGGCATATAGGCGTTTTGGCTATATGAAGGAGATTAGGAGGGTCTTCTAGACCACAGGTCATAGATGGAAATGGCCTTTCACACTCACTACCTGAAGAATATTTGCTTCCCTTGGACTTGATTCCCCTCTCCAATTTTATTTTGAAAATTTCTAATTCAGGGAAAAGTCGAAGGAATAGTATAAGAAACATCCTACACCTATTATTTTGCAATATTCTCTCTTTTTGCTGAACCTCTTTGAAAATAATTGTAGATGTGTACACACACATACTGTGGTATCTTTTCCAATGCTGCTTTTAACTTTCTGACACCATCTGGGTGTCTTGCAATTCAATTCCGATACTTACTTGCCTGGACTTGGTGTCAGATCCCACAGGTTAAGGACTCAGTCCCACAGACTGCTCCCATTTCAGATGCCATTCGTAAGTTCAAGGTTGTCACTGGTACTTCTAACTCACCGTCTATAAATTTGGGATTCCTACTACCCCTCTTCATATTTGATAATTCATTAGTGTGATTCCCAGACATTAGGAAAGCACTTCAATTACTGTTAGTGGTTTATCATAAACGGTGCAGCTCAGGAAACAGCTAAATGGAAGAAATGGCAAAGCATGGAGGAAGGGGGTGGAGCATCCATGCCTTCTCTGGGAGTGCCACCCTCCCAGTACCTCCCTGTGTTCACCAGCTTATGTCTGAACCCCATCAATTAGGGCATTTTTATGAAGGCTTCATTATGTAGGCTGGATGATTAAGTAATTGGTCATGGGTGATTAGCTCAATCCCTGGTCCCTCTCCCCTCCCTGAAGGTTGGGAGATGGAGCTGAAAGTTTCAAGTTTTTTTTTTTTTTTTTTTAGAGACAGAGTCTCACTTTGTCGCCCTTGGTAGAGTGCTGTGGTGTCACAGGTCATAGCAACCTCCAGCTCTTGGGCTTAAGTGATTCTCTTGCCTCAGTTTCCCGAGAAGCTGGGACTACAGGCGCCCGCCACAACACCGGCTATTTTTTTGTTGCAGTTTGGCCAGGGCCGTGTTTGAACCTGCCACCCTTGGTATAATGGGGCCAGTGCCCTACTCACTGAGCCACAGGTGCCATCCAGAGCTGAGTTTCAAGCTTCTGATCAAGGTTTGGTCTTTAAGGCAACCAGCTCCTACCTGAAGCTAGAAGTTACCACCTTAGACTAAAAGATTCTTATCACTTCTCACTCAAGAAATTGGATTTTAGGCGATCTGTGCCAGAACCAGAGATAATGTCTGTGATACCACTTACACATGCATACATACTTATATATACATGTATATGTCTACGTACAGTTTTTGGATGAATATTTGAAAGTAAACTGCAGACATACTTCAAGTACTTCAGTGTGCATTTCTTGTGAATAAAGACATGTTGACGCTTCTTTTTATGGAAGATAACCCTATTTTCCAAAAACAAATCAGTAGGACTTTTATATTTTACCAATGTCTCTTTTTTTAAATTTAATTCTTATTTTTATAGCTATAAGGGGTACAAATATAGTTTTGTTACATGGATATAATGCATAGTTATTTATTCTGGGTTTATACTATAGCTAGGTTCCCTTATTTGCTTCTGCAGGTAACCTTTTGTGATATGTTGTTTGAGTTAAAGAATGTGAAAATTTGGCCTTACAGAGATATGTAGTTGGAAAAGGGAGGAATATTTTATTTTATTTTGTATTTACTTATTTTTGCTTTGACAATGGGTGTTTTTAATGAGGTGACTGAGACAAATACTGTCTCCTTGAATCCTGTTCTTTTTTTTCTTTTTCTTTCAGACTTATATGAGCATGCAAATGATTACTTGTTAGGTAAAGTTCAAGTTGTAGTTGAGCCCTTCACCCAGGGGATGGCTGTATATACCCTTACACTGTGCCCATTTCATTAGATGAAAGTTTGCCAATCCCCCTCCCACCTTCCCTCTCCCCTTTCTAGGAAGGAACATTGCCTTCTCAGGTAATTGTGAATATTCCTTGATAACAGCCATAGAAGTTGAAAAGTGGTAGTTTCTTAAAGGTTAGTTGCCATAACTTTAAATCCATTATTGGTGACAAATGCTATTAGTTGTTTTCTTTCAGATGACAGGCTCATTTTATTTTTGAGAAATATCGCCATATCCACATCTGAATAACCAGTTTGTCAGTCACCTTTGCAAGAAAAAATGGTACTCCACAGAAAAAGCAACTAGTTCAGTTCACGATTCAAATGTTTCCCTGAGATAGCCATTGGACTTTACTGTGCATTTCCTAAGAATAAAACGTTTTGCCTAACCTCAATATTTAATCACCACTTAGAAAATTTAATTTTATAATGTTACCTTCTAAAATATCAATATTTTAGTTTCTCCAGTTCTTCAAACTGTTCTTTCTTTCCCTCACCCAGTATCTGATCACAGTTAATATACTTTATTTGGTTATTAATCTCTTGTCTCTTAATCTAGACTAATTCCCTACTAATACTTGTTTTTCATAAAGTGGACTTTTATTAAAAGTCCAGCCCAGGGTGGCACCTGTGGCTCAAAGGAGTAGGGTACCAGCTCCATATACCAGAGGTGGTGGGTTCAAACCCAGCCCTGGCCAAAAATCTGCCAAAAAAAAAAAAAAAGTCCAGCCCAATTGTCTTGCACTATGTCCCACATTATGAAATTGTCTGTTGTTTGTTCAAGACTCAGTGAGGTTAAATGTGTTGTGCATGAAAGCTGCATAGGGGGTGCTGGTGTTCCTACCACAGCACACCAGCAGGTGCATCAGACCAGCCTGCTTCACACCTGGTCATGTGAGGTTTGATCACTAGGTTATTTGAGGTGTTGACTGCCCCAACTCTGTGTTTTAAAGATATCTTTTTCCCCCTTTGTATTTAATTCTTTGAAAAGCATGTAAGTTTTGGGATTATTGTGGAAGAGAGGAGTGGTTCCAATGCATTAGTAATGTAGATTGCCTTTGGCTGTCTTGGGCTTCTTTAGGCAAAGAAGATTATTGTACTGTGAGTTGATTGATTTTGATTGTCTAAGGGAAATTGGCTCTTGCTACACAATGGTGACAAGGAGATCTATGCTTAGAAGCCAGGGGGTTTATTGTTGACCTCATTTACTCCTAGACCAACTGTCCTGATGAATGAAAATCTGTGACAGTAATCCATGAATAGAAGACCTTCAAAGACTTACCCACAATGAACGTTCACAAATTTGCCACCATGCACCTACGTTGGCAGCACTGTACAAACAACTCATAACTTTGGTCTGTTGGTGTCTCATAGCTGCGTTTGTGTTGACATGTGGCAATTTCTTGCTGAGTGATGCTCATTATTGTGTTTTTTGTGTGCCATTGTGAGAATGTTGAAGCTTGAATTAAACCATGAACAAACATTGAATTTCTCGTTAACGTGGCAAGAGTGGAAGTGAAATCAGGGACAAGTTAGTTGAAATTTATGGGGAACATGCCATGAAGAAAACAGCATGTAGAAATGGATTAAATGTTTTTCTTAACGGAGAGAAACATCCCTAATAAAGAGATCAGGGCGGCCAGTAATGAGCAGAACTGATGGAATCATTGCAAAAATTCATGGGATTGTGCATCAAAATCATCAGCTGACTGTGAGAAGCACAGCAGACCAAGTAAATGTCAATTGAGAAACAGGAAAATCTTAGCTGAAAATCTTGGCATGAGAAAGGTGTCAGCAAAAGTGGGCTCTTGCATCATGACAATGCACCAACTCGCATGGCACTGTCTGTGAGGGTGTTTTTAGCCAGTAAACAAATAACTGTATTGGAACACCCTCCCTACTCATGTGATCTGCCCCCCAGAGACTTTTTTCTTTACCTAAAGATAAAGGAAATATTGAAAGGAAGACATTTTGGTGACATTCAGGATATCAAAAGTAATATAATGACAGTTTTTTTTTTTTTTTGAGACAGAGCCTCAAGCTATCCCCCTGGGTAGAGTGCTGTGGCATCACAGCTCACAGCAACCTCCAACTCCTGGGCTCAAGTGATTCTCCTGCCTTAGCCTCCCAAGTAGCTGGGACCACAGGCGCCTGCCAGAACGCCTGGCTATTTTTTGGTTGCAGCTGTCATTGTTGTTTGGCAGGCCCGGGCTGGATTCGAACCCGCCACCTTAGGTGTATGTGGCTGGTGCCTTACCCACTTGAGCCACAGGTGCTGAGCCATAATGACAGTTTTGATGGTTGTTCCAGAAAATGAGTTCCAAAACTGGTTTGAATGATGGACTAGGCATTGGCATTGGCACATAGCTTCCCAAGGGGAATAATTCGAAGGTGACCACAGTGATACTCAGCAGTGAGGCATGTAGCATTTTTTAAAAGATGAGTTTGTGAACTTAATTGCTAGGCTTTATATTCCATCTGTCCCCCCTAGGTTGATTCTTACTTTGTTCTTGATCCTGGAAGGGTGGAGATCACTTCAGGCTTGCTGTGTTTCTTACCACCACTCCTCTCAAGGTGACTTCCACTGGGTGAGTTTCTTCTGTGTTCCTGTGACTATTCCTTCCCTCACCTTTCACCTGTTACTCAGGGTTACCCTTTGGCCCCTGTCACTTATTGAACAAAGGGCTCTCAAATACTCTTCTTGATATAATAATAGTTGTAACAGCGTTAGTGTATAGATATGATTGTATTCTTTTGGGAAGCCTCCAAACAACTGGCAAAGCATTTATTTATATGAAAATACATACCCTCATTTGTATTTACAGTATTTGTATATTCAGTATTTATAAATATCCCCTACAAAGGAGACCGAGTGCCTTCTCTGTGGACTTGATAGATAAGAAAGATGACAATTCTGCCAGCATACATACATACCATGTGCCTTACTCTCAGCTGGAGGATGACACACCAGGGGTCATGCAAGCGTCAGGAAGAAGAGCCTTGGGCTTCACCTAGTGGCCATCTAGGGAATGGCAGAGATGACTGAAGTGCTCAAATTATCTGTGGTGAAAGACTTCTAGTTGGTTGTAGACTACTTTTTGTTACATACAACAAACATTATTAGAAAAAAATATATAAAAATTGCAAGATACAAGTCTCAATGGAACATTTTAATATAATCAGAACAAATGTAAGGAAAAAGCTGCACATTTGTTGTAAGTGTAAATAAAATTAAAGTTAGAATGAGATAGCTATTTTCTCATATTAAATGCTTAAATGTAGTTTTGAATAAAAGCCATACATGCCAATATTTGGTTTTTATTTTTTTCAATATTTGATTTTTATTGTGGTAAACGTGTTTCTTAGTTGCTAAATTTTATGTAATCTAGATTGAGTTGATGAGTGTTACTCCTGGGGGATAATCTGTATTTAAACTGTTCCTAGGTTAAGTGTTAGTAATGTACCAGAAACCAGCTCATTGGGGTATATGAGTGGGAGTGGGAGAAGATACTTTATAACAATCTCACCCAACTCAGGGTGTTAGTTTTTTAATTTTTATGCAAAATGAAGCAAATGAGGGTATACTTTCCAAAATTAATCTTCAGTCCTTCGTAAGTAGCCAATTCTAACAATGTATCTGTATTACAATGGTTAAAATTAAATTTGAAATGAATCTGGATCCATCTCCTTCTTTCAATGGAAATAAAATTCAGAACATTTTCTATCCATCCTAAGAAAGAAAAGATACTTAATAAAAAAAAGAAAAGAAAAGAAAACTTTGGATAGGTAATGTGCTGGTAACTGTTGTTAAATTATTTTGCTATGTGTAATGCAACTGTGTTGCCCAAATTTTTGAGGGAAAAAATAAGGATGTGCATTACATATAGATAATACTGATTCTAAGTATATAAATCTTTTTAGTTCTTTTGTGCTTATGTGTTAAAAGTATAGCTCCAGGAAGCAATAATGATATCTGTATGCAAAATGATACTGTGGAATATGGTAATTGGTTTGGTTGAACTTATGGAGAACTTGCAACAAAAGCATTTTCAGCCAAGGGTGACATTTCTTCACATATTTTAAGTGGGAGCTGACAATCTAGGTGCTGTTTTTACTGTACCTAAACTAAGTACTTAAATATAAATAAATGAAAAATTTGAATTAAAAAATGAAAACAAAAAAATTATTTTTCCTGAACGTCTGGGCCCAAAACGTGGGTATGCATTATACACATCAAACTTTGGTACCCATGTTTAATGATAAGACAATCTACCTAAACTTTGTTTTTCCAGATCATATTTGGTATTTCCCCCGTGATCTTATTTGCCATTAAAAAAATGCTGCATGAAAGTATTAAAATCATTAAAAATACTGAAGCTGTCAGACATGAAAGTAAATATGGCTGTTCGGTTCACATATTTAAAGAGTTGGAACCAACTTTTTAAACTAATAGTTTAGTTCAGACATTCTCAGCAGAACTCCATTGTATCTCAGCAAGACAGAGTAGTTACAATTAGATTCTCTATTATTGTATGTTTTTGACATCAAAGCATTGGCTTTTATGTTATTCATAATTTTTTTTTTTGAGACAGAGCTTCACTATGTCACTCTCAGTAGAGTGCTGTGGCATCACAGCTCACAGCAACCTCAAATTCTTGGTCTTAGGCAATTCTCTTGCCTCAGCCTCCCAAGTAGCTGGGACTACAGGTGCCCACCACAATGCCTGACTGTTTTCTGGTCATTGTTGTTTAGCAGGCTGGTCCTTAGCCGCTGAACTACAGGTGTCAAGCCATTATTTGTAATTTTTGATACGTCAATAAACATACTATTAAGATTGTGAATGGTGCATTGCATTGGTTTACCAGGGGAAATTCAAGGAGGTAAAGGGAAAAGATTTGATCCCAGTGGTTTAGAGAAAAATATGCACATAAATATATGCTGACAAAAATGTTAAAAATTGCTGAATTTGGGCTCGGTGCCTGTAGCTCAAGCGGCTAGGGTACCAGCCACATGCATCGGAGCTGGTGGGTTCAAATCCAACCCGGGCCTGCCAAACAACAATGACAACTACAACCAAAAAATAGCTGGGCATGTGGCAGGTGCCTGTAGTCCCAGCTACTTGGGAGGCTGAGCAAGACAATTGTTTAAGCCCAAGAGTTTGAGGTTGCTGTGAGCTGTGACACCACTGCACTCTACCCGGGTGACATAGTGAGACTCTGTCTCAAAAAAAAAAAAATTGCTGAATTTGGGTAAAGGGTATATGGGAATTTCTTGTACTATTCTTGTAACCCCTCTGAAAAGTTGAAGTAATTTCAAACTTAAAAGGTAAAAACAAATAAATTGAACAGTCATATTTACTCATTTGTCTGACAGCTTCAGTACTTTTAATGATTTTAATACTTTCATGCAGCATGGTTGTTAATGGCAAATTAAAATGTAATTATTTTGCTGAGAAGTAACCAAAGTGCCCAAATATCCTATTATTATTGTAAATGTTATTAATAAAAAGATAAAAATTATAAACAAATAAATTAAGAACCAATATAAATGACTTCCCTAATGGAACTGGTAGTGTAAACCACAAATCAAAAAATAAACTAATTATAAATTAAAATGTTATAAAAATAAGTTATCAAAGGAAATCCATTTTCTTACAGTTGAAAAAAATGTAAAATATCACATATAGTACAGTTCTGCTGCTCGTGACTACTGCTCAACCCACACACGCAACTCTCGATGCAAGTGTAAGACAACACCCAACTGGGCCATTAGTTTTACAACAGGACTTGTGCTTGGATGCCGCAACAGCATTAAATTACTGCAAGTGTTTCTAGGTACTGCTGTCAATTTCTGGACTTAATTCCTTTCCATCAATACCACATGTTGATCAGTATTGGGGTAAGGGGCACCATTATCTTTTCCAGAGTCCTTTATGAATTTGGGACTTGATCTTGGAGGCAATATCAGATAAGAGTTGTTAAGAAAGACAAACGAGGCTTGGCACCTGTGGCTCAATCAGCTAAGGTGTCAGCCACGTATACCTAAGGTGGCGGGTTCGAATCCCCAGCCCGGGCTCGCCAAACAACAATGATGGCTGCAACCAAAAAATGGCCGGGCGTTGTGGCGGGCGCCTGTGGTCCCAGCTACTTGGGAGGCAGAGACAGGAGACTCGCTTGAGGAGTTGGAGGTTGCTGTGAGCTATGATGCCATGGCACTCTACCCAGGGGGGGATAGCTTGAGGCTCCGTCTCAAAAAAAAAAAAGAAAATATTTGTAGATCACCTAGGCGTGTGCCAGGTGTTGTTCTAGGTACTGAAGCTACTGCAGAGAACAGAGTAGATAACATCTCTGCTCTCCTGGGGGAAATGACAGTAAGTTCAGGAAGCAATGTATGATGTCAGCCAGGGAAAGGGACTTAAAAGAAAAAAATAAAAAGCAGGCCCTCTCCTTTCCCCAGGGGATCTGTAGGTAGTATTCAGGGGGTCAGTATAGTTAGACAGGGGGAGGGGAGCATGTAGTTAGATGGGAAAAACTTGTAACTGAAATATGCATTTCTCTTCAATTACCAGTGTTGGCAACACACCACGGTAGTATTAACAGTGCCTGTGACTTTGTCGCCAACAGAAATCAGATATTTCCTATCACATTACAGTTGTTGCGTACATTCTGAAATATCATTGACACTCATCACTGCTTCAAAACTGTGGTGGTTAATAGAAGTGCTGCTAGATCTTGTTGTTTAACGTGTTACTAAACAAGCACACTTGGTACTATATCACACATTTGTTTTGTAAATATTTTGAGAACTATTTCAATATAATTGGCTGCCTTTGTAAACCTATGTATTTTCTTCGATGTGTTTAAAATCATTATTCTGAGAGGGGCGCCTTAAGCCTCACCAGATGCCAAGGGGTCTCTGGCCCCAAATGCATTAGCTCCTGGAGTGCATCGTGCTGGGAGGAGGGCTGGGTTGCAGGTGGAGTGGACAAGGAAGCCTCTCTGAGGAAGTGTATTTGATCAGCAACCAGAGGGAGGCAAAGGAGCTGCCACATGAAGCTTTGGAGTCAAGTTCATTGCAGGCAGAGAAAACAGCAAGTCACAGGGCTCTAGGGTGGGAAGAAGCCAGGCAGTCAGGGCAGCCTGGGCAGAGTGAGCAGCAAAGGGAGAGGACAGAGGACTAGGAACCACATAACATAAGGACTTGCAGGCCTGGGTGAAGACTCAGGATTGTGCTCCCAGCGAGCTGGGGTGCTGTGAAGGGTTCTGAACAGGGAGCAGTGCCTTTAGGTTTATTGACGGGAAGGGTCACTTGGCTGTGGGGCAGAGAATGGGATGCTGAGGGCTGGGTAGGAGGGGAAGCAGGCAGACCAGAGATGAGGTAGCTGCAGCCCCTGGTGAAAGAAGAGGGGGCTTGGACCAGAATGGGAGTGGGAGATATGGCCCCATTTGGGACGCATCTGGAGGTTGGAACCAATAGGATAGAGTGGAGAGCGGGTTGAGCCCTCTGGGCCTTGGCTCATGCTGGGGCCTGCGGCCCACTGTCCTGTAGCAGTCTGTGTCCCCACCCATGTGGTGCAGGCTGCTAGACCCCCTTTATCCATTTCCCTCTCTTCATCACCTAATGGCCCCCAACATTATCAGGGGGAGAAATGTGCCCAGCCCAGAGGCTACAAGTCCCAGCCCCCTCTGCAGCTAGGGGTTGCCTTGGAGACATAATCACAGGGTGGGCTTCTAGGGACAGGCTTATTATGGGAGATCAATGCCTCCTCTCACCCCTCTTCTTCCTCCCTGGAACTTGGACATCATGGTTGAAGCTCCCCACCCTCAAAAGCATTTTTGGGACCATGAGGGAAAGGTTAAGGGAATCCCAGTGACTTTGACCCTGATATTCTTGACTTCAGGAGGGGCTCAGTATCTGTCTAGTCTTCTCATCATGATAAAACAAACCTGTATGAGTTTTCAGGGGTCCTCAAACTTTTTAAACAGGGGGCCAGTTCACTGTCCCTCAGACCATTGGAGGGCCAGACTGCGGGCCCCGGGACCAGTTGGCTGCTAAGCAGGACAGGCAGCAGTGGCAAAAACACCCGGTGGGCCAGATAAATGTCCTAGGTGGGCCGCATGTGGACTGTGGGCCATAGTTTGAGGAAGCCTGGTTTATGCTATTGTAGTTGGGTCTAGTTATTGGCAGTTGAATAAAATTCCTACCTGATACAACTACAAATCCAGCTGCTTGTTGGACATCTCCACCTGAATATCAGCCCCCCAGACTCGGAGTGTCTAATGCCAGGTCTAGCATCTTTCCCAAAAGAAATTCCTTACTGGGGAACCCAGACATCTGTGACAAACCAGAAGTAGCTATACGAAGTTGCTTGGCCATTTGTCCCTCCTTTATGTGTCTCTCTATCCATCCATCCATCCAGCTTTTGTTTTACTGAACACCTAATATGTGCCGGGCCCTGTGATAGACACAGGGGCTAGAGGTGTGAACCTCATGTGCAAATTGGTGCCCATTTGTGTCTGTAAGAACTGAGTATCTCTGGAGGGACACACCCGAAGCTGGGAACCATGACTGTTTCCACGGAGAGAAACTGGGCACCAAAACACATAGGTATTTGTTCCTTTTGAATGTTTTGAATTCTGTGTCATGTGTATGTGCTTACCATCTAAATGTTTTTTAATTAAAAATATATGTACATCTCGTTTGGATTGTCAGAATTTGTCTTGCTCCTGAAAGGATTTGAGGCAGCTTATGAGACTACACGGAGATGAACAGACACAGCCGGGCTGTCAGGGAGTTGGCAGTCTCATGGGGGAAAGAGATGAGTAAATAATTCCACTACAGCATCACAGCAGGGGCAGAGGGCATGGGTACCAGGCCACCTGACATGGTCTTGAGTGATCCTGGTGCTGCACTTAGCCACTGCCCCTGAGTAATGACCTGACACAGCCACCTTCTTCTTGGCCCTGTATGGGCTTGAAATCCAAGATGCCCATATCTGGAACATATGTGGTCAAGATACTCTGCCCCCAAGTTCAAGCACTTGTGTTGAGCTGACCTGTAGGTTACCGTGCCCACATGCCCAGGTCAGGGATGGCTGGGGCAGCATGGCATATTGCCTGTGTGTTTGTCCTGGGTTAGCCCTGCTGGGCCCCAGGCTGAATGCGTGGAGTGCAGGAGCGAAGCTGGTGCCCTGGTGTCCTGCACAGCCGTGACCTTCCACAGCTTCAGGCTGAGAAGTGAGGATGGGGGCTGAGGGCGGCAAAAGCTGGGATTGCACTGTGGGGACGGTGGAGAGGACCAGCCGGGCTGCTTGGAGAATGTGGTCTTTTCAGAGAAGCCCTTTGAAATCGAGCAAGAATAACTTTAAACAATAAGATGCTTCTCTCTCCCCCTCAGCTGTTGCCCAGGCAACGCCAGAGTGCTCAACAACTGTTTAGTTTTTAAGAAACCAAATCTCCCTCCCTTTGGTCAGCTACCGCCAGGCAGATGAAGAGGCGGCACAGGTGCCCCTTGCGGCCCATTGTGTGGGACCCGGGTCAGCCACCTGCAGCAGTGACATTTAAATCTGACGCTACGTATTATATATGAACCCCGAGCCACACTCCTTCACGACTAGTGCTCCCTACCCAGGGAGGCTTCAATCTCCCGCCCCAGAATCCTTGCCCATGTAAAGCTCTGACAGTTTGGGGAACCACAGCCAAGCAGCTGACCTCTGCCTGGCAAAGCCACAGGTAGCAGGCTGGACCCAGGAGAGCCTGCATTAGGCCAGGGGTCACCTTATCCCCCCAGATAGTGTTTAACCCCAGAAGCTCTGCTAAAAGACCTGCCTGTGAGGGGTCTCAGCTGAGCACACTAGCAGCTCATCTATTTTACATTTTCTTGCTTGCAAGGTAGATTGGTGGCCATTATTCCTGTGGGGTCTCCAATTACCCAGTAAGGGCAGTTTTTTTGTTGTCCCCATGATACATATAAAGAAACCCAGGGGCAGAACATTCTGAAAGCAGACTATGACTGTCCAAGGAGGTAGGTGTTACCTTGAGCCCATTTTTCAGAAGTGGAAACTGAGGCTCCATGGGTTAAAATGATAGTCGGTGAGTACAGCAGGATTTGAACCTGGGGCAAAGCCTTGCATCTTATCCCAGACTGCACTGGTGACACTCTCTGACCTGGGGACAGGTGGGCAGATCTTCCTGGCTCCTGGGGCATGGGAGCTTCAATCCTGAAGCAGGGATTGGCTCTCCATTTTGCCTCCACAGAAGGAAAATGACGAGCTTTGGCAATGTGAGGTGCTGGGTTGTGTGTCCTGAGGCAAGTCAAAGGATGTATTTAAAATCTCACTTTGCTTATCCGTAAAATGGGGACAATATGCAGCCAGCAGTACAGCTGTGAGGACGCTCATAACACTAGCCACCGCTTAGAGAGCACGCACGTGTTTTGAGCAGTGTCTCAGCGCATCATTTAATGATCATGATGACTCCAGACACAGGTACCACCATCTCCATTGTCAGATAAAGAATCGTACACCCAGGGAGATGGAGCTCATGGCTAGAAATTAAAGCTAATGAATATAAACCATGGGGACAGGGCTTGGCACATAGTAGGTTCAAAGCAGGCGCTACCTCTGTCCTCCCAGGAAGATAAATGGAGGGGCTTCTGTCTCCTGGGAAACAAAACATGGGAGAAAGTTAAATTTAGAAAAGCCAAACCAGGTTAGAACAAGCCCCTTATCCAGCTCAGCAGCAGAATCAGGACGTGCAATTGGCTTCAGACACAACAGAAACCTAGAAGGGGAAATTTCAACACTTGGGAAATGAGAACAGCAGTTAGGGGGTGGCGGGGCCCTGGGCCGAGGAGGGGGTGCCTAGGGTCTGCTCATCTCCATCCAGGATCTCTGAGTGTTTTTATGTGGTGGGGGTAGGAGTGAGGGAGTCCCACACCTGAGACAGGTGGACTTGCCCTGTCTGGGCTCCCAGGAGGCTGTGCTGAGTCCCCAGCAGTGGCAGGGAGCACAGGCGGATGACACGCCGCCAAAGTGCAGGAATAACATTTCCTAGCTGACACTTCTGCCCCCTCTCCTAGGGCTCTTTCTCTCTGAGAAAACTGGTTGGATGTTTATTCCCCAGTGCCCACCTCCCCATGCAGAAGGTCCCTATCCCCGCACACCCCGCCCCTGCCTGCCTGCACATCTCAGTTTAGCACGGCTAAATGGCAAGCCCAGAGGTACAGCAATGGAAGGGGCTGGGGTAATGAACTCCCATTGGCTTCCTTCACAAGATCACTGCCTTAATTTACAAGGCCTGAGTGAGTCTCATTTCCCTAGTGCGCGCTGAGTAATTAACTATTAATAAAAGCATTACTGAGTTAACCACGGGGGCATGTTTAATTCATGGGGCAGCCCAGGAACAGGATGGGAGGCCAGGGCTCAGTGGAGGATTCCTCCCAGAGCAAAATATTGTCACCAGACCTTGGCCCCCCTGTGGCAGGCCATTCTTCCCGTCCCTAACCCTAATCCCAGGAGGGGAGTGAGATTTCCACCCCAATCAGAGAGAAGTGGAGAGAGTAGAGTTCTGGGGGGTGTGAACACCCCCAGGTGGGCAGGGGGCATTCCCTGCTTGGTGGCTAAATGAACTGAGTGACCTTAGGCAAGTCACTTAGCCTCTCTGAGCTTCTTTCTCATCTGGCAAGTAGGCTGCTAATAACAACCACCTTGCAGGGTGGACTGCAGGATGAAATAAAACCCAGGATGAGAAAGAGTGTAGTAAATGACCCCATGCTCTTCATTTGTATGGAATTATCAATACACCCTAGAGACACAGACTGTTGTTCTTTTTTTTCTTTTTTTTTTTTATTAATTGATAGCTGTATACATGAATGCAAACATGGGGTACATTGTATTGTTTTCATATACAATTTGAAATACTTTCATCAAGCTGGTTAACATAGATTTCATGTCATTTGCTTAGTCATTGTATCAGAACATTTATATTCTAGTTCTAGAAAAGTTCTTGTCGAGAGCTGGTGGGCAGAGGGGAGACACTTGCTTATTCAAGAGAATTGGTGG
>CAUYQV010036164.1:0-12435 GCA_963574575.1 Galagoides demidoff | reverse complement strand
AATCTTGGCAGCTCTTTTGACTTCCTTTTCAGGTGATGGAGATAAATTTTCAAACAGAGCCCACCAAATATATTAAGACCAGTGCCTCCTTCTGCCCTATTTTGAATGGGATCCTGAGAGGCTATCAGAGTAAAATGCAATTGATATAGCCTGGCTCGAAAAAAAACTACACTCAAGCTTCAGTCACCTTAGTCCTTGTAATAAATTAAAATAGTCTGGCATTTGTTACAGCCCCTAGACTCCTGCAAGCATGAATTCTCTCTGTATGAAGCTGTTATCCAAGATTTGCAATAATCTACATTTTCCTCATCTAATACCCAGACTTCAGCTAAACTCAACCAAGATTTTTAAGAAAAAACTCAACAAAAGAAATAATTCAAATTAAAATATTTACCTAGAGGCTCTTGGCCATTGAAATATGAGAAAAATAATATTATAACTATGTTTAATGTGTTTCAACAGACTATAGACAATACAAATAATTTTTTCAGAAAATTGGAAACTATAAAACAAGATAAATGAAATAAAACAAAACATACAAAAACAATTAAGAATTCAAAGGATGATTTTTAACAATCTATTTAATACAAATAATGAAAAACATGTGAAGCAAAAGGATGGAATGAAGCACACAAGGACAATTCTTTATGAATTGCACACAAAAATATACAAGGAAGTACACATCATGTGTCATGGTGTGCCAGGCTGCCACAATATAATACCACAGACTGGGTGATTTAAACAATAGAAATTTATTTCTTACGGTTTTAGAGTTCAGAAGTCCAAGATCAAGATGTTGCAGATCTGGTTTCTCCTGAGTATTTTCTTGTTGAGTTGTTGCCCTCCCACTGTGTCATCTCTTGGCCTTTCTTGTAGAGATACACGGGTATAGTTTTCCTTCCTTTCTATAAGGAAATCTGTCATATTGGATTAGGGTTTCACTCTTATTATTTCGTTTAGCCTTAATTAGCTCTTTAAAGGCCATGACCCCAAATATAGCCACATTGGGTTTATGGATTCACCATATCAATTACGGGGAGGAGGACACAATTTAGTCTATGACAATATGAAAAGTCAAGTATATACATAAAATTGGAGTTCAAGGAGGAAAAACAGGGACGAAGTGCCAGGAAACATTTGAGGGAATAAAGGCTAATAATCCCAAACTGAAAAAAAGATAACAAGTAGAAATTATAAAAAGCAGCATCTCAAAGAAAATACCCCCGATATATATAGAAAAATATCTGAAAATCAAATCAAATAGAAAATTTTAAAAGAAGGCACAGGATGGAAATCCCTGTTTTCTTTATATTTCCAGAAAATGTACTGATAGCAGTCTTCTCTATAGGAGGATAGGTGCAAGAAAAAAAGTAGAATGATAATTTTATTATGTTAAAAGAAATAAGAATGCCATATCTATTAAAAGTACCCTAAGAAGTCAATGTAAGACATTCAAAAGCTGAGGGAATACATTAAATCCAGACTGATCCTGTTGGAAGCTCAGAAATTCACAAAGGGTAAATATGTCATAATAAAATATGTATTGACTGGATATAAAAAATGTCCCAGCGGTTTTAAACAATACAGAGAGTAAAAATACACATAACAGATGAGAGTTGGCATGTTGCATGAATTTAGTATGTTCAAAGTCCTTGTATTATCCAGAAAACCATAAAGGTAACGATATTTAGATAGACTTTAAAAAACAAAGCTCCAGAGCTATGCATAAGCTTTTTAACTTGATCAGGTATTTTTATTATTGTTGTGATTGCTTTTAGCATCATAACCCTAGAACAAATAGACAACATACAGGAAAGGAGAAAATACTTGCCTGCCATACATCTCATAAAGGACTGAAACCATAATCTACAAAGAACTCAAAGAAATTAACAAGAAAACATCAAACAAACTCATTAAAAAGTGGGCAAAAGATACGAAAAGAAACTTTTCTACCGCAGGCAGCCTACTGGCCAAGAAACATACAGAAAGATGCTAGTGTTGATAATCATTATGGAAATGCAAATCAAAACAACCTTGAGATGTTACTTGATCCCAGTGAGAATAGTTCACATAATAAAGTCCCAATGCAGCAGATTTTGGCCTGGATGCAGAGAGAAACTGTTGGTGTAATTGCAAACTAATACAACCTCTCTGGAAAGTTATATGGAGATACCTCAAAGAACTTAATATAGACCTACTACACAATCTAGCAATCGTAATGCTGGGTATATACCTATAGGAAAAAAAATACACCTGCACTTGAGCAATGATAGCAGCATAATTCACAATCACAAAGACATGGAAACAACCTAAATGCCCACCAAGACATGAATAGATTAATAACATGTGGTATATGCTTACCATGGCAAACTACTCAGCCTTAAAAAAAATGTCTATCTACTATCTTTTGTGACAACAGACCAATTCCTTAAGAGACACAAACTAGCAAAACTCACACAACAGCGTAAACTGAATAGTCCTATTTTTTTTTCTATTGAATCAATATTTTATATCCTACCAAAAAATAATCATCAATCTCAAATGGATTCATTGTTGAATTCCACCATACATGTATGCAATGAATTTATACCTGTCTTTACAATCTCCTCCAGAAAACCGAAGAAAGGGGAACATTCAGTTATGCCAGCAGTAGCCTAATATTCAAATCAGATAAAAACATTAGAAGTGATAAAACACGCAGAGTAATATTCACATAGGCACACAAAATCTTAACAAAGTACTTTCATATTAAATCAACATTCATAAAATGGAAAGGAGGTGCAGCTTGGAGGAACTTCAGCTCATTTAATTAATAACTGAAGGCTTCTGATTGTTATTGAACTCCTTAAAACAGTGGGATTCTAATAAGGGGTGATAGAACGATCCCACAGAAGGGGTGACTGTGCACCCCTGCTTAAGCAGGACAGCAAAACATGTGAAAAGAAACTGACAGTGGAGTCAGGTCCTGCCCCCACCCCCCATTGCATTGCTACCGTTTAAGTCCTTCCATCTCGTTTATCTAAACACTGCTGACCTGGGAGAGAAAGCTTCACATTCAGTGCCGTGCTGGCAATATGGAGACTACGAATTAGTCGCAGTTGAAAGTTATAAGAATATTTAACTTGCTATCTTCTGAGAAATAAATAAATGAATCCTAACCTCCCTATATCCCTGCTAAGTGGAGGTCTGGAGACTATATGACATGTATAAGGATCTCTTCTACAAGAAACAATGCCACCTAAATTACCCAGTCCATTCAATTGACTCTTCCTCATATAGGCACATCCAAGGGAAGTGTAAGAAATCGCATATAGAACCACTCAACTGTAGTTTTTTTAGAACCAGAAAAGAAAAAAAATTGACATTGCAAATTGGTTCAATCTTCTTAAGCCATAAGAACTAGTTTAAAGTGACTTTTTTCACAGATATTTCAAATTTGTGTCATTAAACTTCTAGGAATTAGTGGTTAGATAGGATACTGCATTTATATTGTGATGTTGGGTGCAATATTGTATTTTTTACTTGTTAAATATGTCAACATTAATTATCAATGTTTGCATATTGATATAATCATTTTAAATATTTACTTCTGAAAGTGTGATATCTGTGAGCAACGAGACCTGGATTACCCAGTCAGAACAAGGTATTTTTTTTCTCAATAGAGATAATAGAAAGTCCTCAGGGAAATAACTAAAATATACCAAGAACCCACTTCTCATTTTCAAAGGAATATCATAGGCAAATCAATGTCAACTCGCCTAAGAAAATCATGTCTCCTTTCCTCCCCAGGAGATTCACTAATTGGCCCTCTCTATTTTGCCATACTTATATACAATCCGATTATAAATTAATAGAACTATATTAGTTGAATGCCTTCCACATTACAGAAATATTTGCTTATCATCTCACCTAAATTCCCTTAAGAAGTTTCTAGGTGACGCACTTCTAACAGCCTTACATGTTATCATTTTCTCCTCTCTGCACTTTTGTAAGTTTATGCATACAATGTCTTGCTAATCTTGATGATAAAATAAGAGAATAAATTTCTAATGACACTTCTCCTTTTTTAAATTAAATCATAGCTGTGTACATTAATGCAATCCTGGGGTACAACCTGTTGGCTTTATACATAATTTGAAATTTTTTCATCAAACTGGTTAACATAGCCTTCATGGCGTTTTCTTAGTTATTGTATTAAGACATTTATATTCTACACTTAGTAAATTTCACATGTACCCTTGTAAGAGGCACCATAGGCATGGTCCCACCAATGACTCTCCCTCCACCCATCCTCCCCCCTTCCCTCACACTCCCCTTTCCCCTTCTTCTTGGGCTATAATTGGGTTATAGCTTTCTATTCTTTTTAAATTTGAAGGTTCTTAAAAATTTGACCATTGAAGTATAGTATTTCTGAGTCCTCACCTTTCTATACCTCTGCTAAGTGGAAGTCTGGAAACTCTATGATATGTAAAAGGGTCTCTATATCATTGATATAATTAAGATCAATAATATTGCATCTTTCTTAAGGCTGCAGGTTCAGCCCTTGCATATTCTGCTGGCATTTCACTCAAATGTGTGAAAAAATTATCTTATGTCTCTTCACCACATATATTTTTATGTTCTGCTCTAAACCACCATCAGTTCTTAGTGGAATAACTGCAGTCATCTCCTTATAAGAACAAGACACAGATTTTGGCTAGTGAATGAGGAAAAAAAAAAAAAACTTAAAGTATAAAATTGAAACAAAGCAAAAATTAAAATAAATTTCACTTAAATTTTCATCCAGTGAATGAGCCACGAAAAATAACCTAAATGTATAAAGATGAAAAAAAAAGTAGAATATAATACTTTTTTTAGAAGATGTGGTAATACATCTTTGGAACCTACCGCCAATATTTTCCTTCAAAGTGAAATGAACACCTAGAGCTAATAAGGAAAGTTAGTAGGGCTACAAATATACCACTAATGTGCATAATCTATTACCATATCTTCACAGTAAGCAACCATAAGTTAAGAAGGTAATTCAATCTGCAATCAGTTGAAGAATTATAAAACACTTTGAAATAATTTGGGAAAAATGAAGAACTGTAGCACTTCAAATTATAGCACATTGTTGAGAGACATTTAACAGGAGCCAATGCATGCAGAAAGGCACCGTGTTCGTGAATTGGAAGTCTTAATAATTTTAAGAAGCCAGTTCTTCCTAAATTGAATACAGATTTTGTGAATTTCGCATAGAAATTCCACTAGCAACCCAGGGTTCCTAGCACTCTGGCAGCCTGAAGTGGGCAGACTACCTGAGCTCAGGATTTCAAGACCAGCCTGAGCAATAGCAAGACTCCATCTCTAAAAACAGCCAGGCACGGTGGTGGGTGCCTGTAGTCTCAGGTATGTGGGAGGCTAAAGCAAGAGAATGGTTTGAGCCCAAGAGTTTGAGGTTGCTGTGATCTATGACACCACAGAACATTACCAAGTGGAACAAAGTGAGACTCTGTCTCAAAGAAAAAAAAAAAAAAAGAAAAAAAGAAAAAAAATTCCAGTAGCCTGTTTATACAATTGAACAAGCTTATTTAAAATATATATACATAAAGAAAGATAAAGAATTTAAACTATACTAAAAGTAAAAATCTTCTTGAGAAGAACTTATACTCTCTGTTTTCAAAAATTGCAAAATGCTAAATAATCAAGATGCTGTGCTATTGGCATTTGGCTAGCCGTATAAAACACACGATTAGCCTAGACACATAGCCTATAGCCTAGAGATAGATATAAGTGTGACAAAAATCCATGAAAAGATGCCTAAACCCCCCCTACACATGCACATAGTTGGATACACCTACACACTCACTATAATGACTTTTAAAATAGTGATAAAATCATGTATCGGGGAGGAAATGAAGAAACTCGAATCCTCATATCATGCTGGTGGTTACATACAATAAAACAGAATTTTAAGCAGATAGTGCGGCAAATTCTATTCCCATGATGAGGACGAAATTTAAAAATCACTCATACGTGAGAAGACTAGTAGGATAGCAATGCACATCCACCCTCTTGTCCAAGGAATCCTCTAACTTTTCAAGTCTTTCATCTTATACGAACCTTGATCATGTCGATACCCCACAGAACGTCCCACAGCTTTACTGTATCAGTGGCAGTCTACTAATCAGAACTGGTTAACCAGAAGTGACAAATGAGTGGATGTTCTAGGGACACCATGTTCTCATGAAGGTGATGAATAAACTCTGCAAAAAGAGATCTTCCTGATTTGTGAAGATTTTAGGAGTTCATAGGTATGATTCATATTGACACACCTCTTCTGAAAATAAGAAAAAAAGAAGTGTTGTAACTTATATCTCCTCACCACTAAGAAAGACACCTTCGTGCTATTTGTATTTTCCAATGAAGTCTCACTTTTCACATCCCCTGTCTCTTTAGTTGAGGCCTAATTTATATTTAGAAATATTATCTTTTTTTCTCCCAACCATTGTACATTTCTTACTAAAATGATAATTAGATAAAATAAAATTTTCACATTTTTCTTCCCAAACAAGATCACAAAAATCTTGAGGAAAAAATACTGCAAACTGTAATACATACTTAAATTTCTTAAATTTCACAATCTCAGAAGGGTTACTTTAAATTTGAAACAATAATGGAAATATAACTGACATCTACACTAATAGCTAACATTATCTATAGCTATTAATAGCTACATTTTTATAATCGTCTCCTTACTGGGTTTCTAGTCTCCACCACACTATCATCTTTTCCATGAACAAAATTATTGGAGTCACATCACTTGATTACAGTAGGTATACCACACAGTTTCAAAATATGTAATTTTCTAAAACGCAATACTCTTATTTTCCTCCTTTTTTCCTAAAGATATCTTAAAACTTTCCATAAACCACATTTTAAAGTTCTCACATTGACTTCACAATTTTTCTTTTTTCTACTATGGGCCTTGCAGAATCTGAGATCATCAAAACTAATATCCCTTTGAATTTATACCTGTTGAAAATGTGTCTCTCTAGAATATATAACTATAGGCCCATTTTTTCCAGAATATCAAATTTTCTTGAAAGTTTAAGATAGTATGTTGTTTTAATATTTAAATATCCAGATGTCTCTTTGAAGGTAGTTATAGTATGTTAAAATAAAATCAGTCTTCACATCCATTGACATTTATTAATATTACTCTGAGATGCAGCCCGAGATACCAAACAAGTTCATTCTTCTCATAACACATCCAAAATCAAAGTTTCTAAAGTAAATTTTAGATGACTAATTCTGTAACAGGAAGGAAAATTCAGTACTTCATATACGATTTCTCGTTTTGTGGCAGGGACAGAAAAGTGGTGTGACTACATATTATTCTTTCATGATGTCAGAGTTTAACAAAATATTTTATTAAAATTCACATTAAAATACTTTCATTTATTTTACAGTATACTTGTATTCCGATACGAGAAACTCAGTGTGACAATCCAAGGGAAAAATATACATATTAAGCTACATTTTTACCAAATACATTTTAAAGTAATTTCCTCTCACCTGAGTTTTCTTAGCACCCGCGATATCGCATACCCCATGCCATAGGTGTATTGTTTCTGAAATACTTTGAAGGTTTTATTTCTATCATTCCTACCATCATTTTTTATATTCATTCTGAATCTGCTTAGGTTCCTGTAATTGTACTGCCAGTGTGTGCATGTTAACTCACCATTCTGGATGTTGTACTCACTTACACTCAAAGTAATGTAATTCTGCTATAGAATAATCCTTGTCCTCTGAACAGTTAATGCATTTTCATTAATAACTTAAAAAAAGAAAAAGATCCTCTTTTCCAAAATAGCACGATTAAATTCTTTTTCATCACATTGCATCTCACAATACCAATTCACATACATAATTTCTAGTTCTACAGCAACCCTCTGAGTAGAGCAGAGACATTAATGTCCTATTTTTGTAAATGAGTGCAGAGAGCTCTATTGACTTGCTAAGATTTCTATATATAGTGAGTGAAAAATTTAGAATTCACATATGGGTTTTCTGATTCATCGCCCAGTGTGCTTTTCACTGTACCATGAAATCTTCCAAATGAAATAACAGTACGTAGTTAACTATTTAAAATTACATATATATGAGAAATAAAAATTAACATAGAGAATAGAGTGATAACATCAAAGTAAGTAAAATGTTTTTACTTCTAATGAACTAAAGTGAGATTACTATACAAATGACAATGTGTTCATCCTGTCTATGTATTTTGCATACAAAGTCAGATTTTTAAAACTTACTTGGAATAAAACTTAATCTCAGAATTACAACCTAACAGAAAATTTGCATGTTTTACCTGACTCTGAAAGACAGTTTTACTTTGCTATCCAAAACATTTCCCAAACGTGTTGCTAACTAATATTTTTTTCTAGCTTTATCTGACCATGCAAGTTAAAAATCCAAAAGGTCAATCTCTCAGTTTTCCATGGAAACTAATCAATGGGTCTTGAACTGAAGTTGGCAACAGATAATACAAAACAGTATTACATCTGTATAAAGAGAGACGAAGGTGACTAGGACAGCCCTTCCCAGCTCTTCCATGTTCTTTCTTCAAGATTAAAGAATAACTAGAGCTACAATAGCCATCCTGCAATCTTGTGATATTATTAAAAACAAACCTTAGCCATATGCTTAAATAATATAGTACCACTTACTATTAGACTTATTTTTACATCAGAAAAACAAAATCCTCTATATATAATGTACTTACTAGCTTTCCTTTTACTTACCAGAGAAGATATTCTTAACCACTTCATTTGTTCATAAAATTTATACTTGAAAAATGGTAGATGTGATATATCCTCTTTAAGAGAAAAGTAAATATTTTGAGAGCTTTCAAGATGTTATCAACTGTCAAGCTAAATATAACTAATTCACTATTTTAATAGTAAATGCTTTAAATTTGAATGGGGACATAGATATCTTCTAGTCTAATATAATCTAAATGCAATGATGAAAGTACAGGAATTATTTAGTTGTTAAAATGAGTATTAAGAGCAAAGCCTTATTAAAATAGATATAGAAACGTGTTCTTAGAGGGAACAAATGATGATATAAAATTAAATTTCCTAAAGCTTTTTCTACTTTCCAAAAGTACCCTTTCCTGATTGCCAGATATAAATCACACTCCTCACAACTTGGTACATACCTTCCACCTCATCTTAACTTCTTGCAGAACCATTGGATTATCATGCATACGAAGCACTTTTACCTCCATAGTAGGCACAACATAATCTAGTTTTCATCTTTTTTTTCTTCTTTTTTTTTTTTAATTGAATGGTAACTATGTACATTAATGCACTTCTGGGGTACAGTGTGGGGTTTTCACATGCAATCAGAAATACTTCCATCAAACTGATCAACACAGCCTTCATGTCATTTTCTCAGTTATTGTTTTAAAACGTTCTCATTCTACTCTTAGAGAGATTCACTTGTACCCCGTAAGATAAACCTCAAAAATGGTCCCTCCAATCCCCCTCCCTCTACCCATTCCCCCCCCTTCTCCTTCTCCCCTCCCCACATTCTTAGGCGATTTGGTTATAGCTTTCATATAAAAGGTATAAATTAGTTTCATAATAGGGGTGTGTACATTGGATACTTTTTCCTCCATTCTTTAGTGAGTATTCCGATATCATTATTCAGATGGCAAGAATAATGTGAAGCTGTTAAAAGTGGCAATCACATATAAGAAAAAAGTAGTAATTATTTCATTGCTGGGATGTACGTTTTACTGTGTTTTTTTACAAACTGTGTTGATAATGTAGTAAAGTAACAATCATTTTACCAAAAACCCCAATAATATCTCAGTAAAATAAAAGACCTCATTAAATGTCATCACAGCTCTCTGACTTTACTCACTCTTTTTCATACACACTTATGTCTTTTCTTTTTCTGCAAAAACTAAATATATA
This sequence comes from Galagoides demidoff, assembly GCA_963574575.1. Classification (NCBI taxonomy): domain Eukaryota; kingdom Metazoa; phylum Chordata; class Mammalia; order Primates; family Galagidae; genus Galagoides; species Galagoides demidoff. The sequence goes on along the minus strand of CAUYQV010036164.1, from coordinate 2,461 downwards.
TGAGATCTTTACACTTGACATTCTTCTGCCAGGCTGCTTCTATTCAAGACATGTAGCTAGTCCACTTTCTCTCCTTCCTCAGACACTCACTCCAGTGTCCCATCCAAGGGTTTCTTTCAAGGTGAGCTTAACACTGCAGATCTTACCCTGAAAATATCCTCCACCCCCATTTTTAGCATATTTTTTTCTTCAATAACGCATCATCACTCTGTCTTGCCATGTATTCACATAGTTCTTTTGTTTATTGCCTCCTCACTTGTATTGTAATTTGAATTACATTAAGGCAGATGTTAACACTTTGGTGCTTTTTATTGATGAACATTATGCCTAGAACAGTGCCAAGCACAAAGCAGGTATTCACCCAAGGTACACTGGACGAAAACAGGGAGGTACACAGTGTTTTCTTTGAGTCTCAGTCAAAATTGTAAATTTCAGTAGTTCAAAATTTTTTTCTACCTTAATGACAATGTCTATGATAATTGCAGTGATGGGCTTTTTTTCAGGATTCTAAGTTCAAACAAAAATTCCAAAGGAGATAAACTGAAATTATTAATGGGTTGTTTTCAATCATGCCATAATTTTGTGTTTTTTATAGTTTTGTAAAATTATTTGGGAGACGTTTCTACAATGGAAAATTATGTAGCATTGGTGTCAGGATGTTCAGGCAAATTTATCCCATAGAAATCCTGACCGAAGTTAAGTTGACCATTCTGTCTGGATGCATCTGGATTCCATGAGGAGACTGCACAAAACTCTGTGCTTGGGTCTCCCTTAGACCTCAACTCATAGGGCTTTTCTTTTGAGTGGTTCAGATTTGCAGCCTTTACAGTAAAACTTTAATTACAAGTATAGCAGTTTTGTGAATTCTATGAATTATTCTAGTGAATTTCTGTATCTGAAGGGTTGGAAGAACCTTGGATTAGTAGCCCATTGGTCAGAAAAGCTGGTATTTTCAGAATTTTTAGAACTTATAGCTAGTATCTGACAAGCCTTTAACTTGTGAAGTCTGCTTTAACTCCAGGTTGTTTAGTGTCAGAATAGTACTGCATATATTCATTCTTTGTGCAATTTAATATTTAATAACTGCCTTGTCTTAGGAATTATCTCAGATATTAGAGGATGACACAAAGATAATAATAGACATTATCATTGCTCTTGAAGAACTCACTGATGAAAAAAGAAATATGAATAAATACTTGAAATGGCAGGTGCAAATACTTTAAGTTCTTTCTAACCTAAGGTGACCAGACATCCTGCTTTTGGTGGGACAGTCCTGATTTTTAACAATTTGTCCCATGTCAAGTGGCGTTTTAAAAAAGTCCTGATTTTTGGAAAGAATGCATGATAAGCTAGGGAACAGCAAGAGGATGGGAAGGAAATATACGGTTTTTGGCTGCTGAAAAGGTTAATGTAATTCCGTTTGGGAAGGAAGAGGTTAATGTAACTTCATTTGGAAATGAAAAGGCTACTGTAAACTCCCTACTCCCCTTCTGGGCAGGGTATCAGAAGGAGACTGGTTCCCTCCCTTGCTTCTAGGCAAGGACAATTAGCTCAGAAGGAGCCAAACTGTCTGGAACAAACAAGTAGCCCCCCTTCTCTAGAGTAAGGTGACCAGACTTCCCGCTTTTGGCAGGACAGTCCCAATTGTTAACAATTTGTCCTGTGTCCTTGGGCATTTTTTAAAAAGTCCCGATTTTTGGAAAGAATGCACAACAAGCTAGGGAAAACAGGCGAACAGGAAGAGAATATACGGTTTTCGGTTGCCATGTAGCTATTTCTTATATATGCATTTTATATTATTTTTGTTTATTTTATAATGTTAAACTTTAATAATGACAAGTAATTGTTGAGAATTGATTATCGAGAACTGCTTATCAAAGTTTGCATTGTTGTTAGGCCCCGCCCCCAAGCCCCACCCACCTCCCAATGGTGTCCCGCTTTACCAATGTTAAAATCTGGTTACCTTATTCTAACCACAAACGGAGAAATTACTTGTCTCTTCTGGAAAGAGAAGAGAGTGGTGGGAAAAGAATCTGGCTGCAAATAATGACATTTTTAAAGAGAAGTAATATTTGAATTTGTTTTTTAAAAATGGTAAAAAAAAATTGAAAACTGAAATTAGGGGAAGATATATAATACAAAAAAAACTATGTAAAATGACATAAAGAGTTTATGAACTCTGTGGAAGGGAACATTAGGAGATCAAAGTGCACTAGCAAGCTGGAAAAATATCCCATTGTGTTTTTGGCCTTTAACTGGTAGATATATCAATAGTTGTTGCAGATTTTAAGTACAGTGATATTGTCTGTTATGCATATTTGAAATATAAATTGAGGCCAGATGTGATGGCTCATAGCTATCTGAGCATCTTAGGAGGCCAAAGCAGGAGGATTGCTTGAGGCCAGGAGTTCGAGTTCAGCCTGAGCAAGAAGGAAATTCTCATCTCTATGAAATGTAGAAA
>CAUYQV010036162.1:0-17401 GCA_963574575.1 Galagoides demidoff | reverse complement strand
TGCCATGGCATCACAGCTCATAGCAACCTCCAACTCCTGGGCTCAAGCGAGTCTCCTGCCTCCACCTCCCAAGTAGCTGGGACCACAGGTGCCTGCCACAACGCCCGGCCATTTTTTGGTTGCAGCCATCATTGTTGTTTGATGGGCCCGGGCTGGGGATTCGAACCCGCCACCTTAGGTGTACGTGGCTGGTGCCTTAGCTGATTGAGCCACAGGCGCCGAGCCAGTTGTACTGATTTTAGACTCTGGCCTCCAGAACTGAAAGAATACAGTTCTGTTGTCTGGGGTTATTTATTATGGCAGCTATTGAAAATTAATACAGTTGATGTTAGGAATTATCAAGCCTTCACACAGGGGATTAGCAGGTATATTTATTTCAGAAAATTAATGAGATAGTTCTGAATATAAGAAGTAAAAAAAGATCATGTTTAATACAGATTGCTTTGTCAGAAATGGCAGTGAGCTTTTGTGGGGTATTTTTTTGGTTTGTTTTTGTTCTTATTAAGACATGAGTTTTTGCTCAGCCTGTAGTTTGCTATGGAGCTGACTCCCAGCTGAAGGTGCCTTAACATTTCAGGGACCCTGTGATTACAAATAAACTTCTGCATCATTTTCTGAGAGAAAATAGGTTTTGTTAGTTTGAGAAAAAAGGATATAAACAATAATTCTGTGATTCACATACAAGAGATATTTAGAAGTGGATCTTATCTCATGTAAGCTCTTTTAGATTTGATTTAGATTTTCACTTGATGGTTACTGGCTCTGAAGGTCTGTCTGCCTCTTAGAACAGAGTCAAATGAAAATACGGTGCTTTACTTCAGTAGATGATGTTCTGACTATTGCTTGTCAATTGCCAACTTCAGTGAATTTTGGATGTGACTCCATTATTCTATGTCTTTTCTGTGAGAGTTCTACACTTCACGAATTAGGATGGAGATAATATAGATATCCTTTTTGCTCTTTGTCAGCAGGAAGGTGAACCAGTGAAATTGAAATCCATTACTATTGATCGCTCCAACCCTGGCAATGAGGGAAAAAAGACGACAAGGTGCTAGCACTATGATGAAAGTAGCAGATGGGGGTCTTCTATTGTTTGGAAGCTACCACAGGTAGGAAGAAGTTATGACTTGATACAGAGCACGAATGGTTCACAGGATGAATGGCAATCCCAGGATCATCTTGTATGAGAGATTTTATGTATTTTGTACAAAGGGCTAACTTACTTCCCTGGTAAGAAGCAAGGTAGCAAGGCATGTAAAAATATTGGAAATAAGAATGCATCATGGAGGTTTTATAAAATATATTAAAATATACGTTTTAGGCATTATTAATTTTACTTCACAAAGTGAGAGCCTTATACATTTCAACTGATAATATTCCAATCACGATTGGATAATGTAGCGCAAGCAACTGGCTCTATTTTACCAACTGCATACATACCAATATTTGAGCAGGCTTAAGTTACATAAGAACTATTGTAGTAGCCAGAAAACATACTGTATTAAATTTTCAGGTATAAGATTATATTATAGAGATTGCCTTAGAAATCTCAGGAATAAAATAATGGTTTAGTTCTGTATTGCTGCCTAGAAAAATCCTCCCAAACCTAGTGACTTAAAAATGACAATATTTATTATCTCCTAGTTTTGTGGGTCAGGAATCCAGGAATGGCTTAGCTGGGTCCTCCAGCTCAGAGTATCATAGGGCTGCAATTAAGGTTCAGCTGGGGCTGCAGTCCTCTCGGTGTCAGAATCTGCTTTGAAGCTGACTTAGTAATTGGTCACAAGATTAATTTCCTTGCAGGTTGTTGAACTGAAGTCCTTAATTCCTTGCAGAGTATTGGTGACAGGCTAACCTCAATTCCTTGCCACTTGGTCTTCTCCATAGGATAGCTCACAACACAGCAGCTTGCTTTGTCTTTGTCAAAGTGTGCATTACCAAAGACATGTATTTCCGTGTCATTTCCTCTTTTTCAGTTAAATAACAAAGTGGGTTGATCCATTTATTGGAATTTCAATTCCGGAATTTTTTTCCCCCAAAATTATTCAGTTGCAATGTAGTTGTTATTTGAGGATATTATGAGTAGACTTTCCTTTAATTTAAAAATAAGATTTTTTGTGTGTGTTATTTTAATACAACCCTGACAAGGGTTATAGTAATAAGGGTTTAATACAAGTCATCACACAAAATTTATCTTTCTAACAAACAATATTACTCTACCTCTGTCTTAGTGCACTTGTGGTGCTTTAACAAAATACCTGAGACTGGGTAAGTTATAAATGACAGAATCTTGTTTCTCACAGTTCTGGAGACTAGAAGTTCAAAATCAAGGCTCTGATGGGTTTGGTGACTGGTGAGGGGCCAATCTCTGCTTCTAAGATGGTACCTTTAGCTGCATCCTCCAGAGGGGATGAATGCTGTGTGCTCACATGATTCAAGTGATGGGATGGCAAAAGGGATGGAAGGGATGAATTTTTCTCCATTCAAGCCCTTTTGTAAGGACTCTAACCAATCCCATCTATGATAGCCGAGCCCTGGTGGCTTAAATCACCTCCTGAAAGGTCCACCTCTTAGTATTGTTACATTGGGGATTAAGCTTTAGCATGCATTTTGGAGAAGATACAAGCGTTCCAACCACAGCAACCCCCTTTTAACAAATCAGTTTCTTTCACTTTGTCCTTGTATTACAAATTCTACTGGTAAACAATATTACTGGAGTTATTCCATATTCCATATTCTACTGATAAACCATATTAGTGGAGTTAATCAATTCACTATTTCCTTTAATAGAATGTAAACCCCATGAAGGAAAATATTTTCGCTGGTATCATTAATGCTACAGTAGGTTCAGCACACAGTAGAAACTGAAAAAAATATTAATTGAAGGAATGAATTGATGTATGCCCACATATGCCACGTGTGAAATAAGAATAATATACACCTCTGTCATTCATTTCCCAGCTGATAGGAGAATCTTTTATTCTAATGAGGCACTCTTGGTGGGCTCCTGGATGGGGTCTGATAACCAGAAAATAAAATCCATGGTTTGAAACTTGGAACTTTGTGCTTTACTTCCCACCCTCTTGGGAGGGAAGAAGGTCTAGAGATAAAGTTAATCATACTTAACCTGATGAAGTCTCCACAGATATCTTGGAAGTATAGAATTTGAAGAGCTTCTGCATTGGTGAGCCCTTTCATGTGCCAGGAGGTTGGTACATCCTACTTCCACTGGGACAAAAGCTTTTGAATTCAGGACCCTTCCAACCTCACTCTGTACTTCTTCATCTTTCTATCTCTTTGTACCTTTTTATAACATCTTTTATAATAAACCAGTAAACATATGTAAATGTTTTCCTGAGTTCTGTGATCAACTCTATCAAATGCTCAAATCTGAGAAGGGGTTTGTGGGAACCCCTGATTTTTAGCCATGTTGGACAGAAGTTGTAGATAACTTGGGGACACACTATTTGTGACTGGCATCTGAAGTTGGGAAGAAGTCTTATGGGACTGCACCTTTAACCTGTGAGGTCTTCACTAACTCCAGATGGATAATGTCAGAATCGAATGGAAATATAGGACATTAGTTGTTGTCTGGAGAGAATTTGAAAATTTCTTGGAAATCCCCCACATATCTAGTGTCTAATTTGAAACATCATAGATTTTCCCCCTATATATCATAACCCTTTAAGTTTTGATCCCCCAAGATGATTCTTTCTAGTACTCTCCCAGTTTTATACTAGCCTCTGAGAATATGCTGGAAGTTATTTATTTCGATAATTTACCACCAACAATGTAATGTTCTTTCCGGGAACTTTAATATTTCTCATTAAGGGATCATATGTCTTATTTTCCCCACTTTCTAAGTAAAAATGGAATTTTTCCTTTTGATAATGTTTTAGCCAACTACTAAACTTTCTGGAACAAGGCCAGGTAGAAATACAGATAAATCACAAAGTAAGTAAATAACTTATATTATTAAGCTTAAGGAAAAAAAATACTGTCCTTAAATATTCATACTATTGTTTATTTTAAGATTAGGTTTATGCAGATTTTCTCTTGCTAAATGTATATAATTTTAAAACAGACGTGTAAATCTGTGAATAGAAATCAAAGAGAGAGTGTCAGGAGGCTAAACAATGCACGAACTTAAAAGAGATCTGAGCCTTTTATTCATATGGAATAATTTTGTACTATTTATGCGATATTTTTCATTTAGGCACAAAATTTTACCTATTAAGAATGTGTCTTCCTGAACACTTTCATCTCACTGTCTAACTACCTTGACTATAGATTCCTTATTTCTTCCCACTGACATGATTGATTAAAGGAATCATCTATTTTCCAATAGTTATTTTCTCTAATGCCAAATTAAATGCTTTATTAAAAAGGTTAAATCAAAATATTAGAAAACATAATTATTTTATTTATTTTTTTTTTTTTGCAGTTTTTCGCTGGGGCTGGATTTGAACCCACCACCATAAGGGGCTGGCGCCCTACTCCTTTGAGCCACAGGCACCACCCAGAAAACATAATTCTTATGAATTTCAACAACCACTAGTTTATGTGGTTACTGTTTTTAACTCTTATTTATTCATACTTTTTCTTAGAATATGCCTTCATGGCTTGGCACCTATGGCTCAAGTGGCTAAGGCGCCATCCACATACACCTGAGCTGGCAGGTTCAAATACAGCCCAGGCCCGCCAAACAACAATGACGGCTGCAACCAAAAAATAGCCAGGCGTGTGGCAGGCGCCTGTAGTCCCAGCTACTTGTGAGACTGAGGCAGGAGACGCCCTTGAGCCCAGAAGTTGGAGGTTGCTGTGAGCTGTGATGCCACAGCACTCTACCCAGGGCAGCTTGAGGCTCTGTCTCAAAAAAAAAAAAAGAATATGCCTTCATACCTCAATCCATTTTCTAAAAGAAAATGATCGCTAGAGGGGTTATTTATAGCTTCACAATTACTTAGCATTGAGCACCTTGGGAGTTATTTATAGCTCTGGCTATTTAACTTTAGAGTACTTTGTTAGGGATACCCAAGACCACCCTTATGCTCAATGATTTGATAAAGGGCTCATAGGACTCCGAATCTTTTATGTGCACAGTTACGGTTTATTATAGAAAAATGACACAGGCAAAGAGAAAGGGCTCATGGAATGAAGTCTAGGAGAAATCAGGTGTAAGCTTCTAAGTGTCCTATTTCAGTGTAGTCCCACAATATGCCCTTAACTCTCCCAACAGTAATACATAATAGCAAGTGCAAAGTCTTGCCAACCAGGGAAGCTACTCTAAGTTTCACATCCCAGGGTTTTTATTAGGAACAATTATATAGGCATGCACTGCCTGCATGACTGACTTCAGCTACTCATACTCCAGAGCCCCAGAGAAAAAAGCAAGTGTTCACTGTAAATCACATTGTTATCATAAACTACCTGGTCAAACTAGTACAGGCAGAACATTCCAAAAGTTCAGAGATCAGTTCTTGGGAGCCAGCTAAGGGCCAGTTCAGAAAACTGGCCTTCCTTGGGAATGTGCAGAGTTTGAGGAATACAGAACTCTTGATCTCTTTCCTATACAGGTATACACTCCATGTTTACCTCTCTAAAAGACAGGTTTATGAAGAACAATGCAGGGGACCTCAAACTTTTTAAACAGGGGGCCAGTTCACTGTCCCTCAGACCGTTGGAGGGCCGGACTACAGGCCCCGGGAGGAGTTGGCTGCTAAGCAGGACAGGCAGTGGCAGCAAAAACACCCGGCCAGCCAGATAAATGTCCTAGGGGGGCCACATGTGGCCTGCAGGCCATGGTTTGAGGATGCCTGCCTAGAGTCTTCTTTAATGTTCTGTTTTCATCTCTCTTCAAACATCAAAAGTCAAAAAGAATAAAAAGGGGAAGGGCATTATTATTTAACCCTATGAAGCACCACCCCTTTCATTGTCTATAAACGGGATAGGTAACTAATCTTAAAAACCAGAGAAATTACCTCTTCCTGAGAGGAGTAATCATTTGTCAACTAAGTTGTATAATCACTAATGTATCTATATTTTTCCTTTTAGCAACCACTCTGTTATGAGGATGTATACTAAGCTTTTTTGCTATCCATATAGTATAAATAACAGAGAAAATTAGCTAAAAATAGCTTTTTTAAGCCAACACTTGAAACAACTATGCATAAAACTATTGACTTTAATTGCATTTTAAAATCAGTTTGCTCTGTGTGTGTCATTTTCTTTGAATAAAAACATTAAGCATCACAAAAGAGTAAAAATTCTAAAATTTGAAAGTACCTTCTCTTCCTCTCATTTCATTCTCCAGGTAACACTTGTATCATTAGGAATGAGTTTCATCATCCTCATCATGATCCTCATCATCCTGCAAAATCCCTATACACATATAGTGACAAATATCCAGGGATGTAGTTATCTTTCATAACAAAAGCACAGAGTTAGGCATCCTAGAGCTGTTGTTGTTGACCTAAGGTGTTATGAAAGACTCTAGCACATTACATTTTTTTCTTACCATAGCATGTTGGTTTTACAGATCATTATTGCAGCTGCTGGTATACTTGTGGGTTTTACAGTGTCATTCCAGATAGGGCAAAAGAAGTGTAGGAAGCAGCAATGGTAGATTTCTAGTAATAGATCATTAATCAGGGAGGTTTCACATGGTCAAACTTAGCTGCAAGGGAGTCTGGGAAATCAGCTATTTTATCTTTTATAGCTTCCACAGAAAAGGCAGGGAGGGGAAAAGAGAGTTGAAAATAGACATCGGATAACCCAACATACAAATACAACCACACGGTTTCTATGTGCATAAAATTACAGATGTAGATATATACATTTAAATATATAACTTATTTTTCTAAATGATAGCATATAATATATAATGTTTAAACTTGATTTTTGCCATTAAAATACTTGTTAGAAACCTTTACTTATCAAACACAGGCATATTTTCATACTTTGTGAGGGCACAGATTATATGGATATATCATAATTATCCTTACCAATTTCTGATTGCTAGATATTCATATATTTATATGTCAGTGCTATTATCCATGTGCTGCAGTGAACATCCTAGAATATTTTCTCCTTTGCACTTGTGTGAGTATATCTTCAGGATCGATTCTGAATTAAAAGGTATGTACATTTTACATCTTAATTCAGATTTAAAGACAGATAAAAAGTGGTTTTTCACCTATAATGGTGGATAATATGTCCAATTTTATACTAGATACACAGGGCTATTTCTAGTGATAACCCCAATAGTTTCTAGTATAATCTTGTATAGAATAAATAGACAGCATACAGAATGGCAGAAAATATTAGCATGATACACATCCAAAAAAGAGATGATAACCAAAATCTACAAAAACTAGAGCAAATCAGCAAGAAAAATTCAAGCAACCCCATACAAAAGTAGGGGAAATACTCGAACAGAAAATTTTCAAATGAAGACAATAATGGTCAACAAACACATGAAAAAATGTTCACCATCTCTAATCATCAGGTAAATACAAATCAAAACCACAATGACAAATTACCTAACTTTAGTGAGAATGGCTCCTATCAAAAAGTTCCCAAACGAGAAGTGCTGGCATGTATGCAAAAAGAAAAGAACGCTTATACACTGCTGGTGGGACTACAAACTAGTACAACCTCTATGGAAGGTAGTATGGAGATACCTCAAAGAACTAGAAGTAGACCTACCATTTTTTTCAGCTATCCCACTAATAGGTATTTACTCATGGGGGGGGGGAGACATTTTATAAAAAGGACATTTGCACTTGAACACTTATTGGAGCACAATTTACAATTGCAAAGATGTGGAAACAACCCAAGTGCCTAAGAATATCCAAGTGGATTAACAAAATGTGGCATATGTATACCATGGAGTACTACTCAGCCACAAAAAAATGGTGATCTAATATCCTTTGTAACAACCTGGATGGAACTGGAGATCATTCTTCTAAGTGAAGTATTGTAAGAATGGAAAAACAAACACCACACCTACTCAATACTAAATAAGAACTAGTTTGTAAACACCTTTGTGCCCATATGGAAGTAAAACTCAATGGAAATTAACAAGGTGGGAAGGGAGAGGCAAGGTTGGGTAAATTCATACCAATATGGTACAAAGCACACATTCTGGGTGACGGTTACACTTATAACTTTGACTTAAAATGTACAAAAGCAAATCAGGTAACCAAAATGTGTGTACCCCTGCAATATTCTGAAATTAAAAAAATAAAAATTTGAATAAAATAAATACAATTAACATAAAAAGTAAAAACTTAAATATAAAAAAGAAAGCACAGCATATCAGCAATAGGCAGACAAGGCGACAGAAACAAAATCTCACAATCTGATACTAAAAATCCAAAGAAAAATGTAAAAATGACCTTGAGGATATACCACCTATATTCTCCAGAGGAGGGAAATCATCCTTTGACATACCAGAGGGTACCATAGGGTAAAAATTATAGAAACAAGTTTCTACCCCATGTAAACTAACCTCCTTTAATAATTGAAGATATGTAACAATAAAACTTTTTTTTCTGGTAGAGTTGATCTTGTGCTCTCTAGAAAGAAAATAATCAGTGATGGATTTATCATCTTTCTATGATCTGAAAATAGAGATGCTAGTTTGGTTGGGTAGTTAGACAGAATGAACTCTTAATGATCCTTAAAAGTTTTAATTGCTTTGTCAGAAAGGTTTCACTTGGTGATCCCCATAGATCACAGAATTTCTTGGGATAGAGGCCCGGTTTTGTACATTTTAGGCTACCTTTCTATGTAATGGAATTTTAGAGACCACAGGTGGAAAAAGCTAAAGTGGCATTTGGGAATACCCAAGGTACCATACAATGTATTTACGTGGTCCAGGAAAGAAGAAAGAATTAGGAAAGAATTCCATTAACAGAAACGACATATCAGTCTATCAGTCTTTGAATTAATTTCAGAACATTGGAGGACAAAAAAAAAAATGGGCAGAAACTGAACTTAGCTGAATAGCAACTTTCCACCCAATTTTCTATGCCTCTTCTTTCTTTTGAGCTGCTAAGAGGGCAGCCTCAGCATATGGAAAAGCAATACAGTATCTCTAAAACGTCTTCTTGCTAATTTGGAGAAATCTGGACACATTTTACAATATTTCTGGCAAGAATGAGGAATCTAATTTCCAACCTCTCAGTCATGCTTATCTATATTGTAATGAATGAATCTCGCCTTTTAATTTATTTGTTGTCAACATGCAAAATACACACATAAAAGCATCCTCTGGACTGTGCTGCGCCTTCTTTCTCTCTGCCACTGATGGAATACAGTGTTGTCACACATGTGGGAGTTTTTGGAAACATTTAAAAGCAGTACATGCATACAAACAATATTTCTTGTTGCAACGCTCCAGATTGCCGGCATATCTCTGGGATGAGAAATTAGCTCTGTGAATGCCTGTTTTAATTTTTTTCTGTCTTTATTTTTGTTTTTTGGACTACATAGAGCGAATGGCCTAATAAAAATGAAACTCGCTCTCCCTTAACAGTGTCTTTATGACCCCACATAGCTTCATGCACATATTGTTCACATTACCACGCACACTGAAAGCTCATCACTGCTACTGCTTTACAAGGGTTGTTGCTATGAAATAAATGTTCAACTCCATGTTATTTTGGCTTAAAGACTAAAGGGAAAATCAAGTCAAACTTGTCTGAAATGTTTGCTTTTCATATCAAGATGAATACAACGAAAACGTATACAATTATAATATTACTGACATTTGGAAAATATTCCAATATACTTGGCTTCTGATCCCAAACAACCTAAAACAGAGTAAAGTAAAAAAACATTCTCATCTAGGGACAGAAAAGCCCACGTCCCTGAGCATAGGGATTGTTTTTGATGTATCTTTATCAACTCTTAGTGTTCAGCATAATGCTATGTGCATAGAGGTCATTTAAATGAACTTCTTTTTGGTAATTTCTAAATATTAATGTCTGTGTTGCATGGGCCATGAATTCCTACATGAATCAAAGAACAGTAGGCCTATGTGCTTGAACATAAAGTTTGTTGAATGAGAGGAATGTGTAAATATTAAGTTAGAAAGGTAGTGGTTGGTTGGCATGAATTTATTAAGAATCTTCTATAACGGGCTCGGCACCTGTGGCTCAATCAGCTAGGGCGCCAGCCACGTACACCTAAGGTGGCGGGTTCAAATCCCCAGTCTGGGCCTGCCAAACAACAATGATGCTGCAACCAAAAAATGGCCGGACGTTGTGGCAGGCGCCTGTGGTCCCAGCTACTTCGGAGGCGGAGGCAGGAGACTGGCTTGAGCCCAGGAGTTGGAGGTTGCTATGAGCTGTGATGCCATGGCACTTTACCCAGGGGGATAGCTTGAGGCTCCGTCTCAACAAAAAAAAAAAAAAAAGAATCTTCTATAACGTAATGAGTTTCAGCAAAGGAGGGATTATCAAGGAGGACTAGCAGCCCCGATGGAAGGCTATGGCAAAATGAATGTAAAGAGTAATGAATAAAAAGTATCCAATGTACTCAGCCCAATTATGAAACTAATTTATAGCTTTCATATGAAAGCTATAACCTAATTATAACCTAAGAATATAGGGAAGGGGGAGGGGAGGGGTGGATGGGAGGAGGGAGGGTGATTGAAGGGATCACGTCTATGGTTTAATCTCACAAGGGTACAAGTGAATGTTTCTAAAAATAGAATATAAACGTCTTAACACAATAACTAAGAAAATGACGTAAAAAAAAATGACGTGAAGGCTAACTTAACCAGTTTGATGAAAATATTTCAAATTGTATATGAAAACACCACACTGTACCCCATGATTGCACTAATGTACACAGCTATGATTTAATAAAAAAAAAGAAACAAAAAAATAGTAATTTATGGATTGCAGAAAAAAGTCATGGCTCTATGTCATATATTTTGCACATGTTATACTTCCATAAAATGTTTCAGGTAGTCATTATCATCTTTTTTCAGAAAACCAAATGAACAACAACAAAAAAAATACTCTCCAAGGCTTAGTGAAGAGAGATAACTTCCTGAAGGTCATACAGCTCAGAAGTGCCAGAATAAGTGTCTAATACCCATCCCTTTGACACTCCATTCTGTGCTGCTTCTGCTTGGATCTGCTCTCTTCTATATACCGTGAATTTATGGAGATGCTGGAGAGGAACATTGCGAAGTGCTAATCATAGAACTTTGGGACAACTGTTCTGGATTTTCATGTTTCTTGATTATGTGAATTATTTTAGGTATACATTCGTATCTTTTCTTTGGATGGAAAGCTAACATTTAACCCTTTCTAGGGTCGGAGCCATTCTGAAAGCCTGCAAGTGTTTCATTGTATTGAAAAGTTACCATAATATAAAGTTTGTACAATATAATATCAAAAGTGTGATTTAATGGCTCAATAAATTAAGAATAAGGCAGAAATATGAGTACTTTATCACTACAAACTGTTTTAGGAACACGAAGTCTATGTTCATAATACTAAAATTATCTAGATGTTCTGTAATCACAGAGAGTACTTGATGATTTTAAAATGATTCAAATAGACAGGATGCTCACAGAGTTATCACTTCTGATCCACAAACAAGGGAAGTCTTTGAATCAACTGGAGAGAAATTTTGTGATTGATGGGAAGAATGATTATACTCCACCACTCTTATTTAAAATTAAGTATAAAAATTGGAACTAAAACAAAAAAATAAATCAGAGCTATAAAGTAGAACCATATGGAGCAGAACAGTTGTCTTCAAATAATAAAAATAATGTTTTAAATAATATAGCACTAGAATGTGGTTTTGTTTTCTTAATTCCATTGTGATAGTCTTTTTTTTTTTTTCCTTGAGACAGGGCCCCACTCCGTTGTCTGGATTAGTGTAAAGTGGCTTCATCATAGCTCACAGCAAACCTCAAACTCCTGAGTTCAAGCATTTCTCCTGCTTCAGGCTCCTGAATAGCTGCGACTACAGGCATGTGCGACCACACTTGGCTGATTTTTCTCTTTATTCTGCAGAGACGAGGTCTTGCTCTTGCTTAGGCTGGGCTCAAACTCCTGGCCTCAAGCATTCTTCCTGCCTAGGCCTCCCAAAGTGTTAAGATTACAGGGGTCAGCTACCACACCTGATCCTATTGTAATAGTCTTTTCATTTAATTCTAAGAAAACATTCAATTTACTTTTCCCAACACAGACAAGCTTCTAATGTAACAAAAATATTTGAAAAATCTATTAATATAATTTCTCCCTCAATAAAGGATCCTACCTTAACTGGGGAAGATAAGAGAATAACTGTAATAAGTGGTTATTTTATGCCCACATACACACACATGCAAATGTGTATGCATACACTCACAGTGTGGAAATATATAGCATGTAAAATCTATTATGACTATGTAATATATAATATACAATATATTAACACATAAGGGATTAAGATAATATATGATATATAATAAATAGCATTATATGTGTAATCGTTTATGATATAATACATTGATATATAATATATATACAATATGTGTCATGTTTTATATAATATAAATGTGATATAATGTGATGTGTAAAATAGTACATTTTATTTAATATATTTCTACTTGTGTTTATATAATCTTTTCATACCCAGGTCAGACATACATATGTACATACTTTTTATATATTTTTTTTATTTTTTATTTATTTATTTTTTTTAATGGAGTAGTCAGAGTCTCACTTTGTGTCCTTCAGTAGGGTACATAGCTCACAGCAACCTCTGCCAACCCCTGGGTCCCTGGATTTAAGTGATTCTCTAGCTTCAGCCTCCCAAGTAGCTGGGATTACAGGCGCCTGCCAGAACGCCCGGCAGTTTTTGGTTGAGATGGGTTCTCACTCTGGCTCTCCTTCTGGCTCATGCTGGTCTCGAACCTCTGAGCACAGGTGATCCACCTGCCTCGGCCTCCCACAGTGCTGGGACAACAGGGGTGAGCCACGACACCCGGCCCATACTTTTTATATATACTTATATATATAAAAGAATGATAGTCCTTATCATTCTTTTTTCTCACTTTAATTGTCATTATATAAATGAGCTTTTTTTTTTTTTTTTGAGACAGAGCCTCAAGCTGTCACCCTGGGTAGAATGCTGTGGCATCACAGCTCACAGAAACCTCCAACTCCTGGGCTCAAGCGAGTCTCCTGCCTCAGCCTCCCAAGTAGCTGGGACTACAGGCACCTGCCACAATGCCCGGCCATTTTTTTTTTTTTTGGTTGCAGCCATCATTGTTGTTTTGGTGGGCCCAGGCTGGATTCGAACCCTCCACCTAGGTGTATGTGGCTGGCACCTTAGCCACTTGAGCCACAGGTGCCAATCTTCATTAGAACCTAATTAATTAGAGGTTCTAATTCTAATTAACCTCATTCTAATGAGAATGAGTTCTAATTAGATTTCACTTTAAAAATTTTAAACTACCTGTGAATTTCAAAAAAATCATCATAAATTCTAAATTGGTATAGTTCTTACATAGCCATCACACACATAGCCTCTCAGACTTTTCACAGAGTATTCCTAAAGATATTAAAGCAGAAGACATTTGAGCATCAATGACTTGTTGGGTGATATATGTAGGTAAGCTCACTAAATCTTCATATCAAGCCTGCGAGAAATATATCATTATAGCCCTTTACAAATGGGTTATACTTACTTGGATAATTACCTTTTCTAAGGTCTTGCCAGGATTTGAACCCAATGCACTTAACTCAAATGTGATCCTTTTCCCGCTGTACTAAATTGCTACCCTAACATGGTTTATATAACATATATCTTTAGATATGAAGAATAAATGGTAGTATACCTTTCCCAGAATAAACAAAAAATCATTATTCAGATTGAGTAAAGTAAATCACTTCTACAACGCTGTCAAATGAAATGTTGAATCAGTAGAGAATCTACAGTTAGCTTACATATTCTCGCAGCACAGTCATTAAATGGAGTTTTATGATATGTGTCCATGAAAAAATTGGTCTAATTTGTGAGCTTTATATTTTCTCTGTAGTTCAAAGTAATGGATACCATGCTCTAGATTCTACCATTAGCTAGGATCATAACCATCTCGTGTTACTATGAAGAAGAATCTCATAGATTCATATTAAATCTAAGCTTTCTAACCTTGTGTTTTCATCATTACGTAAGATTGATATTGAAGGCAGTTTTGAGAACTATCCAACCTTGTAATAGAAGGTTATTTTAGGAAGGTATGCTATATTAATCCCAGCATGGGTTATGGATGCTAACATCAGGGAATGGGTAAATTTAGGTAGGCATGACCTTAAAATAAAATGACCCTTCTGCAGGAAAGGGAATACCCTGGAGGAGCTCTTGCTCTAGTGATAATTACCAGGTGAGATGAATGATCTGCTTGTCCATACCTTATAGTCAGCTTCCACTCACTGCTTTTTTTTTTCTTTATCAAGAAATAAGAATAGGCTTGGAGCCTGTAGCTCAGTGGTTACGGCGCCAGCCACATACACCAAGGCTGGTGGGTTCAAGCCTGGCCCAGACCTGCTAAACAACAATGACAACTACAATATAAAAAAAAAAAAAATAGCCGGGTGTTGTGGCAGGCGCCTGTAGTCCCAGGTACTCAGGAGGCTGAGGCAACAGAATCACATAAGCCCAAGAGTTTGAGGTTGCTATGATCTGTGACGCCACAGCACTCTACCAAGGGTGACATAGTAAGACTCTGTCTCATAAAATTAAAAAAAAGAAAAAGAAATAAGAATAATAGTATCATAGCCTAAGATCTAGATATAATATGAGCAATTTCAATAAACTGAATAAGAATTATGGACATACCTCACTTCTTCCTGTTATCTGATTAAAATAAAGGGCTGTTAGAACCCTTGCTCTATTCCATTGTTCCCTTTTTACGTTTCCGTGTTTTTTCTGACATTGCATTGCAGCAATGTTATCCTTTCACTAACAGCTTTCACAGCCCAGAATTTGTACTTAAACAGCTTAATTAAATAATTAATTGTTGAAATGTTTATTGAAAAATCGCATCTGTTTCTTTTGAAAATTAAAGGCCAGAGAGTCAGTTTACAGTTGATATACAGAATTATTTTTTCAAGGGCCTGTCTCTTTCTCTTTTCCTTTACATCTGAGGTTTTCAGCTCAGATTCGCCCATCAGTGTTTTCTATTTGCTCTCATGAGTTCTCGTGGACAGGAATCGACGGTGGAATGAACGGAGGGAGACAGTAGATAGGTTTGTAGAATCCTTATCACACATATTAGCATTTTAAGATAGAGCCTTAATTCTAAGAAAATTTCTTACAAATTTACTTCCTTTTCCAGGTGTATTTTATAGCCCTTTGAATACAAAGGAACTTTAGTAATCTTCTCAAAGAACCCTTTAAAAGTTACTATTTGAAGAAGCCAAAGCACTAGAAAGAGAAGTCATATTATTGGTTAGACAGACAGTAGTGGGTGGCGGATCATCACAGGGGAGTTACAATTCAATGACACAATGTATATTGAAGTATCGGGAATCTGAGGACATAAATAAACACAGCACATATGATTCGACCCTAACTTCCACAACAGTGTCTAAAAAGCATATTAAAACCCATTTCCTAAGTAAATCCTTCTTTGCTGAATCCCCAGTCTAGGTTTGACACTCTCCTCTCAACATCCCTGCTTTGCTTTGTGAACATTCCTTTGGTAACAGTCCACATGGCCTAAAGAAACAAGATTCTATTGGTTTTTGTTTGTTTGTTTTGGGCCAGGGCTGGGTTTGAACCCGCCACCTCCAGCATATGGGGCCAGCGCCCTACTCCTTTTGAGCCACAGGTGCCGCCCAAGATTCTATTGGTTTTTATAAGATTATCTTAAGGTTACTTAAATATTTATGCAAAAAATATTATCCTTAGCTGAAGCAGGAACTTCTCAAGGGTAAGAGCTGTGTATTATGGGATACATGAGGTATGGTATACTCTAAAGTGCTTAGCACAACCTCTTGCTCATAGCAAGTGTCAAATAATATAAAACTTGAGTGACACGGTAAGTTGGAAAAGATAAAAGAATATTAAGAGAAATATAAAAAATAAGACATAGTAATATGGTAGAATCATGAATGAAATAAACTGAAAAAAAATCATAATCAATACATTGAAATAAATCATAAATGAAATCAAGCAGTTAAAACAGATTATCAGACCGGCTGTTAACAAGAATGAGCACTAAAGCATAAGAAAAGTGAAATGTTTAATGTGAATGATATAAAAGCTTTATCAAGTATATACTAACAAAAAAGCTGACATATCTGCATAAATATCAAATAAGATAGAACTTCAGAAAAAAAGATATTATTAGAGATACGGGGAATAACAAACAACATGGTAAAAGTTACAGCTTATCAGAAAGTTTAAAATTCTAAGACACATACAATATATTCTCAAAAAATTTTTTTTTATATTCTCAAAAATTTTATAAAACTCATGAAAAATTGAAAAGTCACCATTGCCCTAACAGATTTTGATAGTTCTTTCTTTTATATATCAAGTGGTCAAAAAATCAAATAATATGAAACATATGGAAAAATGATAGCAATAAGCTTGACCTATTGGACAAATAGAGAATTCTCCACCCCACAAAAAGAGAAAGCACATTGCTTGATAGAATCCATGGAGATGTATCCTAAGTTGATGATTTAATGTGAACAGCAAACCTCAGCAAACTTTAAAGAATAGACATAACATTATCCGTGCATTTTGATCACAATGCAATTTAGGCACTACAAAGAAAATGACTTAAATTTCTCCACATCAGCAATTTAGACTAAACATAATGCTGATTAATCATAAAATCATAATGAATATTTTAAATAAAACAGAGACAAGAGGTACTGAAGATGTATACATACATCTCAACACTATTGAGGCAGTGAAAATGGTACTTTGAAGGCAATTTAAAGCTTTCAATATTCATATTATAAAAGAATACGGGATCAAAATTAATGAGTTAAATGTCCAACTTAAGAAGGTAGAAAAATGAACAATAGAATTCTTCAAAAAGAAGAAATTATTTGATAAGAGGATGATTAAATGAAATAACAAAAGATGCAGAATTTTTTAACACTTGAATTTAGTTCTTAAAGAAAAAAGAGCAATCTATGTAACCAAAATATTTGTACCTACATAATTTTCTGAAATTAAAAACACTTAAAAAATAATCTTTTTTGAGACAGAGCCTCAAGCTATCCCCCTGGGTAGAGTGCTATGGCATCACAGCTCACAGCAACCTCCAACTCCTGGGCTCAAGCAAGTCTCCTGCCTCTGCCTCCCAAGTAGCTGGGACCACAAGTGCCCGCCACAACGCCTGGCTATTTTTTGGTTGCAGCCG
>CAUYQV010036161.1:0-34687 GCA_963574575.1 Galagoides demidoff | reverse complement strand
GTGTACCCGTACCCGACCCTGCCCCTCTTGCTTTCTGTACCCCATAAAAACTTTCTCCACCCTGGGTTCGGGGCTCTACCTTGGTGTGTGCACCAGGAGAGACCAAACCCGGGTTTGAATAAACCTCACCTCATGCCTTTTACATCAGAGTTTGTCTCGGATTTGTCTGGTGGGGATATTTGGGAGTATTTTTCGGGCACAACACCAGGAAATCTGAAACTGAAAGGTCATGAGGGATAGACTATGTGAAACTTTATCCAGACTGAGAACCTGCCACACATTATCAAGGAAGGAAAGAAATTGAGTAGCTATGTGGTTAGGTGGATTTCTTTGCCCAGGTACCACCTTATCCAAGGACAGAGTGCACAAAGTCATCTTCCTTTAGGGATTTTTCTAAGCAAAGCCACAAAGACGAAAGCCATGCACAAGTCACAAATTATAAAATTGCTATGGTTATGCCCTATAATTATGTCTTATAATAAAAGAGAAAAACTTTTCTTCAGTACATGTGTAAAATTATGAACCTTATTAGATTTTAGCCACAGGTGAAAAATTAACATTTATTTAGTCTGTTGATCAGCTTTTCAGGACAAAAGGGATTTAAGAAGCAGAGGAGATAGTGGAGCACACAGGCAAAGAAAAGTACAAGAACCCAGGTCAGCATTTTTCTGGTGTGTTAGGGTTACTTTGTAAACTCTGGGCTATCTGAAGAGCAGAATGTGTAAAGCAGTCCAGTGGGACACAGGCTGGAAAAGCACAGTTAGTGGAGGTTGAGAAGGTTATTTTCTTGCATACTAACGTTTTTGGATTTTATGATGCAGACATCAACAAGCCACAGAGGGTACTGAAGTATGACAGATACAAGTTCTGATAGCTTTTGATAAATGAAACAAACTCAACCAGGAGTGTATAGGCTGAACCCAGTTTTTTCAATAAAGAAGAATATAAAAGGATCCTAACTAAGCCAGTTATAGTGGGAGTGGCTAAAATTAAGAACGAGATTAAGTTTGGGCAGGGGGAGAGTTAGAGATGAGATAATTTTAGCGTGTCTAAATCAGTTGACTTAGAAAGTGAAATATTTTTCTAATGTAGTATGAAATATTCTTACAAAAAATTCTACTTGTAATAATAACTTTTTTTTTTCAGTCTTTGGCCAGGGCTGGGTTTGAACCACCACCTCTGGCATATAGGGCTGGTGCCCTACTCCTCTGAGCCACAGGCACCATTCTGTAATAATTTTTTAAATTGTAATTTTTTGTGGCTTTCTGTCCTTGTAGCATGACTTAGAAAAATATGTGAATGAAGATGAAAGTGTAAACTATATCCATGGATTAGCCAGCATCTAAGAAAACAAAATACCAGATGGAAAGTAGAAGTTGAAATTCAGATTTTGAGAAGACAGAGGATTTTAACTTTAATATAGTTTAATGGATGCCCTCCCATAACCCTTTGTTCAATAAAAGATAGGCATTGAAATTATTTACTATCTCCTCCTCCATTTTGACAGGAATGTCTATAAAGGGTAACCCCCCTATTATTTATAACCCATATACTGTTAGTCCTTGTCATAGTTCCTGTTATGTAAAAAGTATTCAGTGTTTGTTGAACTGGACTAAAATTTAAAAATATACAGATCTTCACCTCAGGTCATAAGATAAAGTTGGAAATACAGGTTTATAAATCCTCCAATTCCAAATAAGATCCAAAGACACAAATATATTACTTTTATTTTTTAATAATGTTTAAGGTTTACACGTGTTATGTATATTATTTCAGATAATCATAGCATAAAATATAGTAAATGAAGGTACTTCAGTTCAAAGTTAGAGATGTTAGTTAGATTAAATCATCAGTGATAAAATGCATATAAGTAATCCTTCTAGTTATTTTATTTTTTCTACTGCAAGTTCAGATAAAACTGGGTGATCATCATCCTAAAACTCAGGAATTCCTATTTTGAGTTCTTAGAGTGTGTGAAACACCGAGTGAAGAGGTTTATATATCATTACAATCTTCACAGAGTTTTCGTATATTACTCTTCACATAGAACAAACGAAGAACCTGAGGCTGAATGAAGTGGTTTGATTTTTTTCAAGGCCACATAGTGAGCCTTCAAATAGCAGAACTGGAATTAAAAACCATAATTGTCCATGTACAGAGCCAATGCTCTTAATCATTACACTTAGTCCCATTCTGAAAAAGAACTAAGACAATTATTTTAAAAATTCTGTTTCATAACTGATCTCCAAATTCCCTCATCTTTGAACCTCAGGTTCAGAACGTGATATGCGTGCAGTTGCATGTGTGAAGTTAATGTTTACTAAGTTTGAATGGGAGAAAGGTGTCTAATTAAAATAGGTCACCAAACAAGGAGGCTAGAAACAAGTCTGAAGGGAAGCAGTGCTGGGCCAAGTAATATTAGATAATAAGAGAGTTATCACTTGAAGGCAAGAGTTTTTGTATTGGGATGTTGAACCTGGATTGATTCTAGAAATGACACATCACAATTCCAGACTTTTATGCATGTGATCACTCATACTTGCGCTGGTCAGTGAGATCTATTGAATGGTAAAAGATAGGATCAAAATCTAGAAACCTCACTCTGCTGTATCCATAAAAATATAGTTGAGATTTTCCTAATGGACACTTTTTATATCAATGCTTCTCAACTTCACTTCTGCAAAGATCATCAGTATTCAAATAGAAAAAGAGGAGAGAATTACACACAACCGAGAGTAGTAAAGGCGTTTCTTGACTCTGCTACCTCTTTCCTAACCTTCCCTATAGCAATTCAGAACATATCACAAGGATTTTCATTGTCTTTATAAATTAAAAATTTATCAAATTAGTGTTATTTTTTAGCTTACACTTTGTGTTGTATTAATTTATAAATAGGCTTTGGTTTATAGTTGTATAATGAACGCAAGCTTAAGATGTTTCTTCCTACTATTTTACCTATGAATACAAACTGACATTATGTAAAATAATTTGGTTTATGAACTGAAAGTCTGTGATTTTTCCCTTTTAAATATGTTTGTACCTGGGTGTGATGGTTCGCACCTATAATCCTGGCACTTTGTGAGGCTGAAGCAGGTTGATTGCTTGAGTTCAGGAGTTCAAGAGAAGCCTGAGCCTGTTTATACAAAAGTAGAAAAAGTAGCCAGGTGTGGAGGTGGGAGCCTGTAGTCTCGGCTACTTGGGAGGATGAGAATCTCTTGAGTCCAAGAGTTTGAGGTTGCTGTCAGCTCTGACGCCATGGCAATCTACCCAGCGCAGCAGAATGAGGCTCTGTCTCAAAACCAAAATAAAACAAACAACAACAAACCCCAGCATCTGTGCATTATTCAAGTTGGAGAAATATTTCTCTGGAGGATTCTTAATAACCAAGGAAAAAAAATGATCTTTGTTAAAACTAGAAGCGGTCCAGGAAGAACAGGATTAGGAAGGTAGGCAGCGGTCAGCTAGGGTGACCGCGTTTGGATGGCAGCAGTTTTGGCAGAGGTGAAGTGCCACATTCTTGTTCCTCACCAGCACTCCTGTCAGGAAGTAGAAGGCTTGATGGATGCTCTCCAAAAGCTGTTATCTATATTTGGAAAGCCAGCTTGTGAGGAAATCAGCTGAGGAGGCTCCAGATGTACTAGGCAGGCATATTTAGATTACAGGGGATGTTTTTGTGCCTCTTGGTCTGAGACCACATGATGAAAGGCAGGATACATTTTTAGAACTATAGAAGTGGAATATGGATGAAGTGAGGTATTTTAGAATTGTCCACAGTACTTGTGATTCACTATGGTCTGAAGCAGAATGTGAATTCTTTAGTTGTTCGGGGACATTTTCTTTTCACAATATTTCCATAGTTGCAATAGTCCTCTGCATGTAATCATCTCAAAAAAGAGGCCAAATAGGTGACATCATTCTCCTGCAGATCTGGAAATGGACTGTATCCATGATGCTGTTTGGTTGTCACTTAAGTCTTTTCTGAGGGTAACACCTCTTCCAGCAGGACAATGTTTAAAAATACTGAGTCTTTCTTTGGTAGTTAAACATTTAAGAGTGAGATGTGGTGAGACTATATTAAATATACATGTAAATATTAAAACTTTATTAATGTCACGCTGTTGAATGCAATACATAGACATATAAACATTAAGGCTATCCCCAAAGCACAAATATTAACATGTGCATAAAATGCTATCCAACCCTAAAAAGAACATGGATGCGTGAATGCAGAGGGCGTGCAGAAAGACTTGGTACATGTGATCAGCGTTCTTCCAACCATCATTTGTTCCTTCTTTTGTAACTGTGAATCATAAAAAATTCATAAATAAAAACTGTGAGTCATCTGTCATGTGCTTAACTCTGAGCTAAATGATGGGAGTGGGGGCAGTCTAGCAAATATATATACATAATCCTTGTCTTCAGAAACTCTGTAATCTAGACAGTAAGGCAGAGCAAATAAAATTTTGAATGGTAATGAATCAAACTAAGAAGCCCATGGAAAGCGAGAAAGAGGTTTAATTATGGTAGTGAAAGTTTAGAAAAAAAGGTGAGGTGGGCCAGGGGATTTTAGGTACAAAGATCCCATAAAACATTATATGAAATGAGAGTAGATAATTTGTGTAGTGGGTGAACAGAAAAAATTTATTCACAGCAAGAAAATCTGGAATATGTAGAGGGCTAACAGATAATGCAGAAAAATTGAAGCCAAGTGGATGACAGAAAAGTAACCCAGAAGGAATCCCCATTCAGCCCAATTTTGCTTGTTTTTAATTTTAACTTTTCTGTAAAGGAAAAGGGATATGTAAACTCGTTTGATTAAGTTTATTTGATTAAAGGTAGCCTACCCATAACATGATGGATGAATAGAATTAGGACAGTGATGTCAGAAAGATCGTATGTAATTCATGTTACCTATAATACTGTCTCTCTGTCTCCATCTCTCTATCTGTCTGCTCTCCTTGTTTATAAAATGTATTGTACTTGACCTATGTAAGATATCTAATTATCTTGTGTATATTACATAGAGTATTTCAGAGTGATGTTGAGCTCTGTGATATCTATCTGTATCTATTTATCTAATTCACATCTACACAATGTGACCTGATTTGCTCAAGTCAGTATTAGTCATGATTATTATTTTAGAATATCATGTTCCAAAATACACGTGATTAAAAATATTGAAATACTTTTAAAGACTAAACTATTCTTTGAAAGCCACCAAAATGACAATTTAAATTTTTGTCAATGCATAGATATTTACAATAGATACATAACTGAACATTTTTAGCCTTCCCTTTCACTTGCATTAGTGTCTGCTTAGATAATTTAAATGCAAGGGGCTGATAATTGGAGCACAACAATTAGGACTGAAATGGAAGAGACAGAAGTGAAGGGGAGAGAAGGTGGTGGGTAAATTCACACCTATTGTATGCAGTGCACACTATCTGGGGGAAGGCACACACATAAGGTTGACTCAATCTGTATAGAGGCAAATTACGCAAACCAAAAAGTGTGTACTCCCATAATATTCTGCCATTTTAAGAATAAGATTTAAAAAAAGAATGGACATTTCACTGAAGAAATTATGCAACCCAAAAAGTGTGTACTCCCATAATATTTTGCAATTTTAAGAATTAAGATTTAAAAAATAGAATGGATATTTCATTGAAGAAAGCAGTAGGATTTAATGAATGACTGGAAGAAAAGCAGTCAAAGTAAATTATTAACTGTTCAAACTGTAATAATCAGAAAAACAGGGGCAGAACTCTGAAAGTCTGGAAATAATGAAAAGACAAATATACAAATAAACTTTTTTTCTCATTGAAACCCCTTAATACTTCTCCAAGCCAATAATCTCAACTTGTTTCTAATAAACACATGTGAGTGCTTTGAGTTTCCATATATGCATTAATTTAGCTCTAGTATAAATTATTCTATAAAGGTTAGTACAATTTAGTAACCGTGTTTACAGATGCATTTATTTGGATAATGAGAGATTTCATAAGTATCAGAATAATAAATTTCTTCTACGTAGCACCTTGGCAAGACTTATTTAACAGATGAGAAACTAAGGGCTCAAAAGTACAGTATGACTCTGAATCACACAGATAATAATAATGAGTGACACTATTCATTATTATTAATGAGTTAATTGTACTCATTAATTATTAATTATTTATACTACTGACCAGGCATCTGGCTCTGTCCTAAGAAAGCTATGCAATATCGACTGGCTTAACCTTGCACAAAACCTACCAGGTTAGTTCCATCTTCATTTTACAGTGGAAAGGTAAAACTCAGAGAGATACAGAAATACCTTAGGGTCACACCACCCTTAAGTGAAAGAGCTGGGATTTTAAACCATAACTTTGGGCTCAAGAGTCTTTTATCCGCTATATCATACTGCCAATCCAAAAGGGAAACCAATTGCAATGGTATTAAATCCTCAAGATTATGCACAAAGGTACACACATTTGGGGCAATTGCTTTAGAATTATCTATCTCACACTCACGGTGTGAACCCACATTTATTTGAACTAAGTGGATATCCTCTTAATTGAACAACTCAACCTCGAATAACATTCTTTCACCTGTACTCAGGGATATGCTTACAAGTCATTTTAGAAAAATCTCTTTTAGAAAGAATAAAGCTCAATCTTTGAGATTGTCTATATTGCCTGTTAATATTAAAATACGGAAATAAAAAGAAATATTAAAACTCAATGTATTTAATATGTATACCTTCAGTGAAGAGAGTTCACTGGAATAATATATTCTCAAGCCCATTTGTAATATTCTATTAATTAAGAATAAATAGCAATTAAAAAAATTTGCCAACACATTTTCTAGTAACATCTAAGAAAACAACTAAAATGGTTTTCTAATATCATCAAGCAGGGAAACATTAAAATTATATTTATAAATATTCCACTTAGTATTAAATAATAATTGAATTTTGCCAGTATTCAAGTGTTATACTTAAGGATTGTTATTTAATGAAAATAATTTTAAAAGAATGCTATGCTATTTATACTGTGGGGCAGATTATTATTCCTATACACTGAATTGAAAGTTAAGAAGATGGGGAGGATGGGTGGAGGGAGGGTGATTGGTGGGACCACACCTATGGTCCATCTTAGAAAGGTACATGTGACTCTTTCTAAATGTAGAATATAAATGTCTTAACAAAATAACTAAGAAAATGCTATGAATGCTATGTTAACCACTTTGGTGAAAATATTTCAAATTGTATATGAAACCAGCATACTGTACCCCATGACTGCATTAATGTACATAGCTATGGTTTAATGAAGAAGAAGAAGAAGAAGATTTACATGTTTTCAAAATATCTAATACTCACGGACTGCTTTACACATTTGACAAAGCCTCGATCAAGGTTTTACATAAGCATTAAATATTGCATTTTCTTAAACTATAATGAATGTATTTATGTAATTTCAGCAGTGACAGATGTCTAACTATCTTTTAGCTGGGAAATCAACAGGGTTCTTTATAGATTTTAGCAAACCCCTTGTCAGGAATGGGGAAGGGATCATCTAAGTTTTACACAGTGAAGAGGGACAGCTGAAGTCCCACCTCGGCATCTCAGATGAGTTGGATCAGGGATCATGTGGGTCTTAGGAGGAATGGAGTCGTAGCTTCATGGACAACCTGATACTTAAGCCACCTTTACTGTTAAACTTTTCATAGTGATTGCAATATTGTTTCACATTTTACATTAGAAGCTTGCAAAACAAAAGAAAAGAATTCATTATTCTCATAGAAAAAGAGAAAAGGGGGTCAAATTTGCTACCGTAACATATATTTTTTGAGTTAAATGTATACAATCAAAAATAAAATATTGTGGTTTTCCAAAGAAGAGTTATTTACCCTAATTTTAATTGCAGTTACTCTGAAACCTTATCCTTTAAAGGCATGCTATTTTTAACAAAATCTTTGTTATTTGATTCTGAATTCATGTTGTAAATTCTTTTGCCTCTTAGTAATTTACTCATAACTGTTTATTTGTTACAATATTCAGTGTGCGTCTGCATAGAAATATGGAGAGGGTATATACATACATCAAGGGATATTTAATAGTCATTAATATTACTGTCTCACATTTATTTTCATTTCCCCTTTCTGATTTGGTCCTTTGCTAGACAAAAATCATGTATGTTATATTTCATAAAACTTCAATGTAAAACTATTCCCTAACCTACTGTATTCATTTTAATAAAATGGCTGAAGATCTCCTCTTGAATTGTACGGTAATTTAAACCAAAAATAGTGAAAACTGATTCCATGAATTTCTCTCATGTGCTGATATGTTGTATCACATATATTTTTAAACCAATTAATGCTTATTCATTCTAAACCTTTTTTTCTCAGCAACAAGATTTAACGTGGTCTGGAACACGTGATATTTAAGTGGGTAAAAAAATATCATTGAAAGACACAGAGTTGGAGGGACATAGGAAAACAGTGCAACGAAACTACTTAATTTTATAGGTGAATATCAAGCCACAAAGACATTTATTATCATAAGGTAGCATTTAATAATTAGACTTAAAATCATCTGATATTGAATTCACTGCATTAATTATAGAATATATAAAACCATAAGCATTTGAAGTTCACCATATTTTCCAGCTCCCACTGAAGGTTTCATTCCCCTTATGACATCTTAAGTGCTATTAGAACATTGTTTAAATACCAAAAATTTAGGGAATTTACTAATCTCTGAGATCACCATCCATTTTGAAATCCTTACATCAAAAATATACATTTTATAGAAAGAAATTTATACTTTCTCTCACGCACATTAATCTTAATGGTTAGTCTGGGTTGGAGGAGATTAAAGAGGTGAGGATATATGGAGTTGGTTATGGAGAGAGTCTGAAACGCACGGGACTCATTGAGGAATGGACAGAACTTTTTTCATCGTTCCCACTCTTCCAGTACCGAGAGCACAGAGCACGCTCTCTCTGTCTCCCTGCCTCTGTAAGCATGCTTCACATTCTCCTTGCAACATCAAAGGACCGGTACTTAGTGCTAAAACAAGTTCCATAGATAATTAGATCAGTGTGGACTAAGATGGACATGCACAGCCCTCATTCAAGTTGAATCACAAATAACATTTGCTGATTTGCTGTGCTTTAAATCCACATGGACAAAAGGCTGTTTTAATTTTTTTTCTCTCTTTCTGGTTGTTGTTTCTTTTTTGCTTGCATTTTTTGTTTGTTTGTTTGTTTGTTTTATAAAGAGGAGCTACCCAAAGACATTCTCATTCTGAATCCCATGATTCTGATATATGGCCAGGGTGGAGAACCCCTGACCTAAACACTAGATACTTTTTTGAATATCCTCTGGCTGCAACTTTAATAGGTACAGAATTCCTTAAACTCACACCCTGTTCACATTTGACACATTCACACAGGCTGCTTCTAGGCAAAATCTTCAGTATCTGAATGAGTGTGATTTTAATAATTTAGCTAGGACCTTTATTTTATTATGTTGTTTCTAAGTGCCCAGATATTTGTGATTTCTGGTTATATTTTTCAATATTTTCACCTTTTTCTCAGCTCTGCATTTTTGTGGCATTATTTCTTGTATGTTTGTTTAAATCTGATAAATATGTTAACAGCATAGCATCCAGAAAGGAGACCTGCAGAAGTTTGAAAGAAATTTCCCTACAGAGTGATATACCATCTGGTGTGGCATTCAATCAATTTCTAATCCACCTTGTGACTAATAATAGAGACCCTGCCCAGTGTAAAAGCACGTTGACTGCCTCTGACACACTGCTGCCCGTACAATGATTTACAATCATATATTGAAGTTGGTAATTCCTAGTACTATATTATAAGATAAATCTGACATAGAATTAAATATCATAGAAAGTTTTTTATATGATGCTTTGAACGCATATACACTTCAAAACGTACTTTAAACAGATTTAAAAAATTCCACTTTTATGAGATCAATTGTTTAAGCACTTCGAATCTCAGTACTTCAACACACCGTATTAAGCAACAAAACAGATATATAATTTTTAAAAGAATTCTTCTAATGTACAATCCACCTCTATGGTTACCGTGATAATACGTTTCTGGAAGCAATAAAAACAAAGATAGTCTTACCAAATAAGCTGGGAACTTTGGTTGGTTGGGGAGTCAAGGAGTTGTTATTTACGGTATTAACCTGGGTTGTATAATCATCTACCTGGGAATCATTCACTGGAAAAAAATACAGCCAGTTAAAATAGTAGAACTTGGTCTCAATTTCCTACGTTTACACATAAAACAAAGCATAAGATCTAAGAAAACCAGACTCCTGGCAATTATATTCACATTACCATGTTAAATTACCAAACAGTGATCTTTAAATATGTTATATTATAAAGTAATTTCCGTGAATAACTTTATAGTTTTTGGTCAAAAAAGAATAACAGTTAATGTGTGAGTCACTATTTTAATAAATGTTAATGCAAAAAAGTCATTGATGTTAGGTGATATTTTCTAAATTACTGTATGTCCTCAAACTTTTTATAAGCATAAGAGATTCTAGCAATTCTACAGTTGTACTAGAAATATATGGTAGTATTCTAAGGAGGAGAAATTAAAAAACTGTATGAGATCTCTGGAAATAGTTTGCACTATGGTTAATTTTTTTTAATTGCAAGTCTTATTAAACAACATATACATCTCTTACAGATGTACTGAATACAAATATCTCTTCATTTGCATGGTTAAAACAAAACTAGGTCAAACTGGACATCCTCTTATATGCCTTATTTTTATTATTTTTTTTAAATTTCAGATTGATGTGAAGGTACACATGTTTAGGTTACATTGTTTTTATTTCTAAGGTAAAGTTCAAGTTGCAGTTGAGCCCTTCACCCACAGGGCGTGCTGTGCTCAGTAGCCACACAGGTGAGATCCTGCCAATCACCCTCTTTCTCTCCCCACTCCCCTCTTTCCTCTCCATTCCCTCTCACTTGTGTTTTTTTCATGTGGGCATGTAGATGTTTATATATTGGTTTCATATTAGTAATGTACATATTGGATAATTTTTTTACCCATTCTTCTGATACTTTACTAAAAAGAATGTGTTTCAACTCCATCCAGGTAAACACAAAAGATATCAAGTCTCCATCTTTTCTTATGGCTAAATATATTCCATGGTATACATAGACCGATGTTTGTTAATCCATTCATGGATTGATGGGCACTTGGGTTGGTTCCACGTCTTGGCAATTGTGATTTGAGCTTGTGACTTATTTTTAAAAGTAATGAATAAGCTAATGAATAAACTAACTTGAGATGAGGAACTTACACGTACCCTCACAGGTATTCTTGCATTCTTCCAATGTTTCAAAGTTGTTTTGGTTGCCCAGGCATCCACCGTACTTGAAACGTTCACATTGTTTTGACTGATTATTATAAAAATACCTGGTAATGTAACCTCGACAAATTCCAGCATCTTCCTTCAAAAAGCAGAAATCTGGCTTTTCTAAAAATTATAAAAATTCCAGAAAGCAATATACTTAATAAATAATTTATTTATTTTAGTTAAATTTATGAATAACAGGCTATGTTCTTTAAGGATTAAACATAAAAATTAAAGACAGGTGGTAAACATATACTCTTATTCACACCTATACAAAATTAAAATTATCTTCAAGATCTACTGTGGTATTTAGAATAAGAAAGATATACCTTTCTCTCCCATATTTTTGTGCTTGATATTTCAAGTTCTAAGTTTCTCTATAAATACATACAACTATTTAGCACCCATAACAATTAAAAATTAAAAAAATGTTACATAGCAATAAAAGATGGAAGATTTATTTGGAAACAAACTATTACAACTATTACATATGGAGACAAATAATAGTAAATTAGTAAGGAAATTTCAACTTTTTTATGAATTGAGAGAATGAAAGAATGGGTTATTTTACCATGTACCCCCCTTGCATTAGAGGTTCAAAATATTAGGGCAAATATTAAGTTTAATTATTTTTATTATGGTTATATGTATCAACTTTTAGGAAAGGTCTGTGAATATTTCATGCCATTTATTTAGGTGTGGAGTATCATTAGGGAAGTCAGTGGAGTATATTGTTTCATTAAGAATGGTTTACACTTGCAGTGTCAAAAACATAAATTAGATCTAGTTAGATATGTGTACCTGTGTGTGTATGTGTGTAATGGAGAGAGAGAAATGAGAGAGAGAGAGAGAGAGATCTCTTAATTCTTCTAGAACATAACTGGTAAATAGTGGGTTTTTAAAAAATTTTTTCATTCATTTTTCTGGTTCAAGACTATGTGAAAAAAATAGACTTACTCTTTATACTGTAAAAGCATTCATGTTTCTATGTCCTAGATAATAGGTCATATTAATACAGATAGGCCTTTATTCCTTTCAACAACTGTTTAATTGGCATAGATAATCAAATGTGATTTAATTTATGTCATGGTAATAGTTTTCAAGTGTGTATCAATTCACAGATAGCTAAAAATAAATGTCTTTGTAAAAACCACATGTCCTAGTTTTCTGTTAAGAAAATATAATCACCACAGTCCAAGTAGTAAGCTTACCAAATCTGAAGGTTAAAACACTTAGATTGGCCTCTTTGCCTACTTGTGCTGGCAATGGAGGCCTGTTGGCTGTTTATGGTGAACATACCTTGCTCTGAACACTTGTATCTTATTCTTACTCTATAAACCTACATTTCTCTTCCTTGATAAACTTTGTTTTATGCTTGCCTTAAAAAATAAAAAAAAAAGTTAGCTTATCTGATAGGAAACTTTTATTTTATATTTTATTCTATTTTTATTTTATTATTTTACCGTAGAGACTTAATTTTGCTGTTCCCAGGCTGGAGTGCTGGCATGTGATCTAACTCACTGCAACCTTGAACTCCTGTGCTCAAGCTATCTTACCTGTTTTGATTCCCAGGTAGCTGGGGCTACGGACGTGCTACCAGAACTGGCTGAGTTTTTAAACTATTATTGTGTAGAGATGGAATCTTGCTATGTTGCCCAGGCTGGTATTGAACTCATATTATCAATGGATCTCTTCTGCCTCAACCTTTCAAAGTGCTGGGGTGACAGCATGAGCCACTTGCTCCCAGAATGAAATCATTTTTAAATGTCCATCTTAAATGTTTTCTATGATAAGCAAGGAAAGAAACAGTTTCCAATCTGGAGTCTGATTTACAACTTGAAATGTATGATTCCAATGCTTGGGAAAGGAAGAATAGTTGACAATACCATGAATTGTGTATCATATACAGGCAGATCATGTAGGGAGGTATGCTTCAGGACTAATATAATTTTTATATTTGTATATAAACATATTCTCTGCTACCTCAAAGAGAAATATGGAATGGTTTAAATTTTAAAAGTTGCAAAAGAAAATTTGAAAAGTAGGGAAGTTTTCATGACTTTCTTTAGAATCTCCTGTATTCTTATGCTGAAATTAATATCTGTACTAGATATGACATCCTCCACTGCTGTGTCTCTTTTGGGGCTTGGAATGGGTCCAATAGGGCAGAGGAAGAAAGGAAATACATGCTCAAGGATTGGAGAGGCTTTTGCAAATGTCTAATACCTCTTCTTTGATTGAGCTCCAAAGCAGGCTAAACACAGCTGTTGCCAAAGTCGTGTTACTGGGATCTACATTACCAGCTCTGTCTATGGGGATACTCTGTGAAAACGACTGATGTAAGTTTCAAAATCACATGATCACATGGCGTATTTTATTTGAATTTTCTTTTTTGCACAAAGCTGCAAGTTCTCCATTATTTTTTCTCCTACAGCTACATTCTCATAGCCGCAAAAAGAAACTGTAGTATCCTTTCTTGAAGCAATTATCTTAGGGAAGCAGTAGCCGTAATTGTTTTATTATATAAAAGTAATGTATTTCATAATGTTCATGATTTCTACAATAGTTGCAGACCTGGAAAAGAACTAATGTCCTGTAAAAATTCATTTTTTAAAATAAAACTCCCCATTATAATATAGCTTTAAAAATCTATCGTCTGCATATTCTCAAAACACCATTTGAAAATTGACTTTACTTAGTGTCTCTTGTTTTTCAGAGTGACTGTTACTATAATTTTTGTATTGCCTCTCGTTTTTCAAAGTAAATGTTATTATGGTTTGCTATTAATTATAATAGTTGGGAAAGGAATAAAACGAACTCTTGAAATTTTTAAAATATTTCTACAAAAGAAAGAAAAATGCATTCAATTATTAAAAGTTTTGTCTATTTTAGTCTTAGTGTCTATATTTTATCAAATTTTAATTTATCTCAACAGAGGGCATAAAAATTTTATGTGCAACAAGCATAGTGGATAAAAAATATTGCATATAAGGAACAGAAAATAATGTTAATTATGCTAAGCACAATTTAGAAACTGTACAACTAGAGGTTATTATTTATATGAAGACTATTTAGAGGACATGAACTTATAGTAAGGCAAAATAAGAAATATATACATGTCTACTAATTCTTTTTAGCCTATGGTTTAAATACAGTTACAAATCAAGAAATTTATTTTTGATATTCCTCAGATAAATAAACTAATATTCTTATTGACTATGTATATACAACCTGAACCTAAATTGGCACTCAGTTAAAATTGTGTAACACAAGAATGTGGACATGAGCAATACACTGGCATTTAATAGCTGTAGGATTTTTACTGTTAATATTTGTCTAGGACTGCATCTGCGCACATCCTTACTTTCAAAGGGATGTAATAATCTCTGCTTTCTTTACAATTATTCTAATGCTAGGAAGCATACTACTTCACTTCGATTTGATAGACGTCTTTGTTGTGGATTGATTTTAGCATCTGAACATTTTTAACATAGTAACTTTCATGTATAATATGAAGTAAGAATCGTTTAATTCTGAATTATCAAATTGAATGCATTGATAATACATTTTAGAGTAAAATTTTACATATATATTTTAATTCTATGTTTTTGGGGAAAGGTCTTAATATTTAAATGTTGGTGTTTCCTTTCACAAAAATATCTTCATTTATTTGGTGGTCAAAATTCCCTTTATCAATATACTGTAGCCTTTGATATTGATTTGATGAAGACATCATTTAATTGAAGCACTAGACATTTTTGTCCAGATTAATCCAATATTTACAGGAATTTTTCCTTAAATTGTAAATAAATGCAATAGCTTACAAACTTTGTCAGTGAGTTTATTTTACAAATTTTGATTCAAATTCTGATTAGTTAGTAAAGTTTAAAGATTATCATCAATTCAGAGGAATTTTCAACTCTTTCCCAGGTAATTAAATCTTCATAAGTAAAAGTAAAATGCATCTTAAATTTTGTGTTCTTTCATGTCCTGAGTTAAGCAATTTAATCTCTTTTTTACAATATGTTTTTACTCAAATGTAAATGCCATATATCATAATTGGACCAAGATAGTTTCTAGACCATTATTAAAAGCACATTGTTTCTCTTTACCTGTTGATAACATTTTTGTACTGATCTAATATATTTAGGAAAAGTAATTATACTTAATTAAAACTAATAAATAAAAATATTAAATCGTAAAATTAAACATGTGCCCATAGGTACTAAATAATATTGACAAAGGCAATACTTATTTTTAAATATCCCCATGTAATTTTGCATATAGAACTTTCATCAATTCAAAGACATATATTGATTCAGGGAAATATTTAAAGAAATTTGCTAAAACCACGTAATACTGAGATTAACATGGGATTAGGGATCAGAGAAGTAAAGCAAGACTAAAAACTTTCAAATCAGTATCTAGAAAATGTTAACATAGTGTGTGTGGAATCTGAACGGATTAAAATTAAATGCCATGCTGTCTTAGATGAAAGTACACATGATGTCTGGAGCCTTTCCCATCAAATATCATGTGTACATTTTTCTATGTCTTCATTTTATCCATTGAAATAAAACAACATTTTAAAGATTGTATGAATCTATGATCAATCTCCTATCAGAGAAACCTAAGATTTAAATATAGAGGTGCCTTATGTAAATTTACTTACTAATTTACACAAAATGAATATTTACCTTTGATCGATGTTGTCTTTTTAATCTTTAGATAACCTGCAATCAAGCAATATATGTATATCAATTGCTATAATTCATAATGTAATACTGTGAATTTTAATTGAATGAACAAACGAGGATAACGCTTTACCATAAAATTATTCTTAGAACTGTTGTAATTAAAGTGATTAAGCTTTTCAAAAGAAAATAAACAAATGGAACATAAATATGAAAAATTGCTGCTCAACATCACTAATTATCAGGGAAATGCAATTTAAAACCACAATGAGATACCACCTTATTCCACTTTGAATGGCTTTTGTCAAAAGTCCTAAAACAATAGACGGGGATGTGGGTGCAGAGAGAAAGAAACACTTATACACCATTGGTGAGACTGTAAGTTAGTACAATCTTTATGGAAAACAGCATGGAGATTCTTCAAAGAACTAAAAGTAGACCTACCATTTGAGCTACCAATCCTACTACTGGGTATCTATCCAGAAGAAAAGATGTAATTTTATAAGCAGACACTTACTCCTGAATATTTATTACAGCACAATTCACAATTAGAAAGATGAGGTAGCAACCCCAGTGCACATCAATTCATGAGTGCACTAATAAAATATGGTGTATACTATGGGTTACTCCTCAGCTATAAAAAAGAATGACTTAATGCCTTTTGCAAAAATTTGGACAGAACAAGAGACATCATCCTAAGTGAAGCATCTAAAGAATGGAAAAACCAATACCCCAAGTACTCACCATTAAACTGGAACTGACCAATGAGCACACATGTGCTCAGAGGGAAGTAAAACTCCGTGGAAATCAAGCAGAGGAGAAAGGAAGGAATGGATGAAAATCTAGCTGATGGCTGAGGCCTCAGTTTTTCTCACATTTTCTAGTTTAGTAGATAACAAGAATTAGAGATTTCTAACATCAAGTGCTAATTCTTGTTATCTATGATGGCTGAACATTGAATTCTTTTTTAAGGTGATTTTTTTAAAGTTTGACAGTATTTTTTCTGTATGAATACTATAAGAATAGTCTACTGTATACAACACTAAGACATACACATAACATCAAGTGGCTTTTAAAGAGATAATGAGGAGATGGGGATAAGAGACATACATTTATATGCTACTTAGTAATAATGTTACAAAAGATTATAAATTGGGTATTTATTCCGAATGAAATTATTACATTTGATTAACTTTTAAAGAAAGTTCATACAATGATAAACACTGAGATGAATTATTAAAAAAAGAGAAAGGGATATGTATTTCAAGGAAAATATCAATTGATGAAAATAAGTTTGCTGCCAAATAAAAAAGCAAGAATTAAGGGGCAGCGACTGAGGCTCAAAGAGTGGGGCGCTGGCCCCATATGCCGGAGGTAGCGGGTTCAAATCCAGGCCTGGTCAAAAACTGCAATAAATAAATAAATAATAAATAATAAAGCAAGGATTAAGAAGAATGAGTTAACCAAGCCCCTAGCCAACACACTGAAGACTAAGAATGATTTGCAAAACAAAAGATATCTAGTGTTACTCATGAAACATACCATCTGTACAGATTGTTTTGGTTAATCCAACTAGCTCTGAAAACATGCTAAGGAGTAATATTGGGCCAAAAACTAGGGACATACAGGCCTTTCAGATTCCTTTATCCCTCAAGTAGATCACAGTCTACAACAATAACCTGAGATAAAAAGATTCAAAATTTTAACCAGTATTTATTTTTAATTTTTCCTAGTGAGAAAGATAAAACAATATGTTCTTTTAACTTTGTAAATTAATTAACATGAAAACAGCTGGGTTTAGGAAAGCATACATGAATTAGCAGGGTTGATGTCGTCATTTCTATAGCATTTCAAGGTTCCAAAAAAGAGACTTAATTTTAGTGTATATAGTTCTACTATCTAATGCAGCTGAGAATATATAGAACCTAAAAGTGAATTTTCACATTCATGGTCAGGAGGGAGGATCCTAATGAGATGTGTTTATGAAGGAGAGAATAAGTCAATATGACAACAATTCCTTTTGTATCACCTCAGAGTACAATTCAGGGAGTGCAGAATCACATTCACTTCACCGTTCTGTGAACTGAGAGACTTTCTTCCCCCTTAAATATGGAAAAATGTATAGGACAATAAATAAGGGCTAATATATTTTATAGTACTTGATATGAAAAAATGAAAAAATGAGAGTTGAACCTGAAAACCAAATATGTGAAAATAAAAGATTCTTTGGGAATGTTGAAAAAGTACCAAATTACTTTTATCCCTAAAATGATTGAATCAAAGATTAGACCCAATACTCTCTAAGTTCGTGAGTAAAAACGATCTCCAGAAATGTACCTCGTACACATGTTTTTTTGCACTCTTCCAGACTGTCAAATCGATTCTGATTTCCTTCACATCCCCCGTATACAAATTCTTCACACTGTTGAGTGAAAATATTGAAGAAAAATCTCTTCATCATTGCTTTGCATGGGCCATCATCTGCCTTCATTGCACAAAATGAATGCATAGGTTTCTGTGGTGGCAACTCGATATCTACATGGTAAAAAGAGAAGATACAACATATAATCCTCTATCAACACTCTAATAATGTTCTTTATTTCCTCTTTAATATCTTCTGATTTAAAGTAAAAGTCCAACAATAAAACATGCTAATGAGAAATCATAAGAAGTTATCCAGTTATCAAAAAGGTAGCTAAGTAAATTCATCAAATAAGACATATTTTATAATCTATTAAAGTTTAACAGTTGATTACTTATCAATTATTAAAGGAAAATGCATTATAATTTTTTCTAGCTTATATTCACAGATGTTGCTTCAGTCTGTGCCAGTTGATTGACAGGGAATTAATGGATGTAAGACAATCTCTTTCAAATAGGTTTGCTGACAATAGACCTCATCTTTTAACTCAGTTAATGAGCAATTCTTTGAGTTCCTCTCCATAAACCTTAACTGTGTCACTTTTTACACATAAAACAACTCTTTAAAGGAAACTTAACTAATATAAACATGTAAATATATGTATCTATAGATACCATATGAAACCATTTACTAATTATGAAATTAATACATTTGATGTTAAAAATGAATACACTATGAATTTCCCGTGGTCACTCTGTTCTCTCTCTCTCATCTCTTCCACACTTTCTTCCTTCTAATATAAAATGAGCTCAGACTTTTATGTACTAAAAAAATAACATACTGCATGGTGCATTCTTTTACTTGCCATGACTGGTTTTTAATAATGTTGACAAAACTTACACAATACTTTCTTTATTTTAAATAGGATGAGGCAATTCTTTTGACCTTGAAGTTTATTTTTTCTCTCTATATTTAGTTACTAATTTTAATAACATAAAAATTTCCCATATAAATAAAGGACAGACAACTCAACTAAATTTTTAAAATTTTTATTTTTATTAAGTCTATTAATATTAATAGATAACCTATTTTAAATAAGTTGTAATTGCTTATACAAGCTATCTGTAAAGAAAGACACTGAAAATTGTGGCTGGTACTGCAAAAAATAGTAATGACTAATGAATGTCATGCAATATTCTTGACTATTGTCTACATATTGAGTCTATATATCTCCTATGTCTTTGGGAATTGAGTGTTGCTCCTTCTATTGAAAACTGTTGATGACTTGAACCAATTTGCCCTCTAGAGGGCAGTAGTATTGTATTAAATTTAAAACAGAATAGTATGCATACTAATCTTCAAAAGCGTTTTTAATAAACTATAAAACAATTTGCTTTGAAGAAAAGAACATAAATAAATGCCACTAAAATTTTCACATAAGATATTCTTAAAGCATGAAATTAATGATAAGTCTGTGGACGTATAATTATCTGAAAGGAAATCAATTTTAAATGTTTTATACTTTCAAGACTTACATGAATTTTTTTCAAAAAGAAAATATGCGTACATTAAAAGTAAAATTAAATAATTTTATGAAGTATCTTCTACACTTAACCTATTATTAAATATCATGAATTATTAATAATAGCAAGTAGAACCATATTTCAGGAATGTTCAAATTCTATTACACACTGATTAAATGTTATTGCTAATTTTTATGTGAGTCATAAAGTGATAGGTAGTCTTTGCAATCTTGGGACTAGTAAAAAATATGCCTTTCTGTACATAATTTGAAATTTTGATACTATTTGATTAACACTATTTATAAACATGTAAGTTTTATGTCAACTACTAACTAAAATTAACACAAATCTTAATTTTTTAAAATTGAGTTAAATTTATAAATTACTATCTCAGAATTCTGAAATATTTGGTAACTGAATTGACTATTCTTTTTACTTGAAAATAAATTGAGGTGACAGAACTAATAGCTCAATAAACTTTTCAGACCCCAAATTTGATAAGGCAGAATAATATATGACAGAGAACTATTATGACAGAGAATAGGGATAACTTCAACATGAAACACTCAGTGTTGCTGAGTTTCTAATTTTGCTAATTTTAATAATGCTGGCCAAACCTTTAACTAAAATCGAATTTTATGTACCTGGGCAATTGTTAAGTTTTCAACTACTCTGCGGTTATGTTTAATTGACAAAATAGAGTGTTTATCATTATGATTTTTTATAATTTTACACCAATAGCATAATGTCCCTAAATCCAGTAAGTATCTATAGTGTATATATGTACATGTATTAAATGGGCTAGGAATAAAAACATTCTGGTATTTTTGAATCTTATAGGTATCTTATAGCTGTGAACTCTTATCTCAGAAAGTCCTGCAGCACTGCTAATACTGTATGACGGTTGTGCTCATTCCCATGTCAGCGTTACTATAGAACGTTAGAGACAACAAAATAAGGAAGTAGTGTTTCAGACAGACACATTTAAGACAAATATACAGATCTATACTTGTAGAAAGCAGGAACCTTTACCTAATACCTGAGTGTCTATATATAAAAAATTTCTTATAAACCAATAATTTATATAAGATTCTTTCTCATTGATGAGTTCACTCTTTTTTACTCTTATTTTTCCTTTTTTTTCTTCTAGAGCCATGGGATCTCACTTTTTCACCCAAGCTGGAGTGCATGGGTGTGATCATAGCTCATTGTGCATGAGGCCAAGTGATCCTCCTGCCTCAGCTTCCTAAGTAGCTGGGACTACAAGATGCCCAGCACCACGACCAGCTAATTTTCATTTTTTTTAAGGCCACAGGGTCTCACTCCTGTGGCTGGTCTCAAATTCCTCGCCTAATATGATCTTCCTTCCTGGGCCTCCTAAAGTGCTAGGATTACAGGTGTAAGCCATTGTGCTGGACCTCCAAGTATTTTTTGTAGTTCTTATCGTCAAGCTAATTTTTTTTTTCATATCCTATATTAAAGATATACTCACAAGTTTAGTAGGCTATTGAGGAATTATGCCACTAGGTGGTGGTAGCACACCACAAAAAACAAAAGTCAAATAAATGAGTAGCCATACCTAGCAACAACAGCACCTAATGTTTACTGAGTAATTACTATGCTCTGGGCATTTTGAAATTATATCACTTAATGATCATAGAAATGTGTTAGGCATTATTATTTCCATTTTATAAACCATAAACTAGCATTTCAGAAATTGAGTAAATGTCTCAAATTCATATTACAAATAGTGGGTTTTGAATTGGCCCCATTTGGTTTTACACTAAGTATTTCATTAATTCCTTATAACTGAGTGATATTGTGACAGATCGATGATTAAGATTCCCAAAATGGCATTTTCATAAACCACACAGATTCAATTATAAAAGTTTTGCTCAATTAGTAACTATTCTTTTTTTCTAAAATTCACTTTTAAAACTAAAAATAATTTCATGGTATAAGTACATGATAACCGTATAGCAATTTCCTAAATGAAAAAACACTAAGTACAAACTCTTACTAACTATATTTTATTATTAGCTAATTATTTACCTCTATCCTTCTTATTTTAATGTGTTTCTAAGAGGGATCCTGTATTAGAATACTGTTTTGTGCAATAAGCTTATTCTCCACACCTGAGCACAGCGTTCCTGGAGTTGAGCAGGGGGCTGGGGTGCGGTCCGACCCACTGTGCGCTGCCACTCCACTCAAAAGGGACAGAAGGCTGCCCTGGTTTCATTTCCTACTTTAGATAAACCCTTGTGAATATTAACAAACATGTGTTGAGCATGTGTCTGTCACTGCAGAATGACAGTAAAGGTGGCAGCAAGCAGCTCTTCCTTCATAGACGTTAGAGACTGACATAAATATTTAGAAAGTTCAGGGTCTTGTGTGAGGGTATAATAGGATACTAGGCTAGCATCAGGGTGATCCAGTAGGAATTTAATATTATGAAACTATATAAGTAGGATTATGGTTTATACGTAATCATTTTTAATTGATGTAACGTATTTTATGTCTCATAGTCTGAGGGTTACAGCCTTACCTTCACCTTCCCTGTCTCATGGGATGTAGGATAGAAGGCTGTCTGTAACATTTGGTGCCTGAGAAATGCATGACCTTGACTGTTAGAATCCTCATTCTCCTGGAACTTGGTTGTGAATCTCAGGCTTTCAGGTAACTTGCTAAGAGTCCGTGTGCTGCCTGCCTCTCTGACTAAAGGATTCAATTTCTCTAGCAGTTGAAAATACTCTTTGCCTTCTCTGTGTCATAATATGTGCTAGATGCTTTTGTATGGTTTATAGAAGAGCTATACGAAATTATTTGCATCATTTACATATAGCTTAGAACCCTGAAACTCAGAGTGTTTAACTCATTTAATTTCACAAAGTTACTGGGAGGCAAAAGTCGGTCTGACTTTAAATACCATAAAAGATATCTGCCTTTCTCTAAATCAGTGGTTCTCAACTTTCCTAATACTACGACCCTTTAATACATTTCCTCCTGTTACCCCCAACCATAAAATTATTTTTGTTGCTACTTCATAACTGTAATTTTGCAAATGTTATGAATCATAATGTAAATATCTGACACGCAAGATGTATTTTCATTTTTACAAAGGGGTCGTGACCCACAGGTTGAGACAGCTGCTCTAATAGATCCCCTGCTGATCTCGCTCCCAGGGCAAAAGTGTTTTTTGTTTCTTTTTTTTAAAGCTTATCAATTATTGTTTTAATTATTATTTTGGGCTTATTAAGAAGCTTATTCTATATCATCTTCCTTTCTGGTTAGACTGAATTTTTTAAGCTTATCAATTATTTTTATTATTGTCATTTTGGACTTAGTAAGAAGTTTATTCTATATCCTCTGTCCTTCTGGTCAGACTGAATATTTTAAAAGTCTACAACTGATTTTTCAGAGAAGCAACAAAATTCTACATATTTTTCTCTAAATAACAGTATCCTATTTCAGTTGAAATAATGATGGTATGATCTGGGCATTACGTGATGAATTGTAGCTCCCAAACTGAGTTTATTCAGATATGAGATTATGTTGTTGCAAAATGAATTAAAAATAAAGCAAAAACAAAGCAAAAGTAGGTATGACTGTGCCAGTAGTCAGCCAGGAGGACTTCAAATTTGACTTAAAGATCAAAATTCCCTGTTACTCAACAGGTTTGGAAGCGACCTTATTGTGATTTTAAATTCTGGCTTGATTACTGAAGTGTTAACCCTGGTTTATGGTTGGCTGTGGTGTTAGCAATTTCAGGCACCTCCTGAGTAATGGGTATACGTTTTTCCTCGGTCTGACTGAGAGAGTTTGGAATAGAAGACGACTGGGAAGATGTGGACCCTTTCTCTTCTCCCTTCCCGAGACTGAGGCCGCCTGTCTTTTTACCTTCCACGCCCAGTGTCCATACCCCTAGAGTAGAACTTTAACCCAATCCCTTAGGGTTGAAGTATGATAGGTATCCTACTATACCCTTGCACAAGGCACATTTTCTTTCCACAGGCACATTATGGTTTTTACTGTTCTTAAGAATGTTCCATCTCCAGGAGAGTTTTTTTAATAACACCTCTTTCCCTCTGCAAGCTCTCAGGTCGCCAAGCTTGGAGGAGTCTCCTTCCTCTTGGCATCAACAGAGCCCCCTATGCTTTCTTCACTTCATCTACTACATTATCCTGAAATAATCTTCCACGGTTCAGTCTCCCTAGGAAACTGAGATTCTCGAGAACAGGGTCTCAGTCGTCACTGTTTCCCTAGCACATTCCACAGTGCCAGGCTCAGAAGATATGTTCATTCAATCTTTATAAAAGAGAAATACACTGAACATAATCAGGTCAAAGATCTCTGAGAGATATAAAGAAGAATGTGTTCATGTAAACATTCTGTACACCGTAAACTGCTATCCAGAGAAGCTGTCATTGTGTTAATATTCTCTTACTATTAACAATGACTCGAGATCACCATCAACAGTTTACCAGTTTCCCACAAAATGTTATTTTTGAGAAAGGTATACATTTATAATAGTAATCACTATACAGTCTTCTTTTTTACTGTTAATATTTCATTTTGTGATGCAGAGCTTCATGGGATAACTTGTATTATCAGGTTCATTGGTGTCCTGTTTGACTAGGTTCTCAAATCAAACTCTTCTCAAAAGTCCTTATCTTTGAAATAGGGGCAAGATGAGAGAATGGCTGATTCCTCTGATGTCTGAAGCT
This sequence comes from Galagoides demidoff, assembly GCA_963574575.1. Taxonomy (NCBI): domain Eukaryota; kingdom Metazoa; phylum Chordata; class Mammalia; order Primates; family Galagidae; genus Galagoides; species Galagoides demidoff. Next base: position 9,993 of record CAUYQV010036161.1, on the reverse strand, counting down.
CCCTTTCCTTCTTACGCTTTCCCCACCCGAGGGCGATATCAAGCGTCCCCAGGAGTTGTTTTTCCAGTATTTTGCTCCCTGCAATATCCCAGAGCTACTCCAGGGTTTAACAGTGTAGCCTGAAGAAAAGAAACCTGTCAGCTCCGAAAGGGACCTCATTTTTGGACTAAGTTTAATAAAAGAAAACACACACACACTTATTAGGTTATAAGAAGTTTCCAAAGAAAAAATTCACTGCAATAAAAATTCATTTTCCTACACAGTGAAAACATGATCGATTTTGGAATATCAGTGAGAGCTTTGACTGGCTTGAAAAGATAAATGTGAGATGTATTTTACCTGTGAGATTCTTATGTTCTTCACCTTCCTCAGGATCAGCTCTAAGAGGGGCAAGGGCAAGACTGAGCAGCAAAGAAGCCCAAAAAACATGTTCTTTCTTCATGGTATAAATCAACTCTGAAATACAGAACCCATAAATATCTAATAAATAAAGCGTTAATGAGGACTCACCCGCAGACTGGTAGAAATCACGCATACTTCCAAATGCAAATTCTCATAACATTTAATATAGATTCACACACATCTCTCTCCGCACACTCCAGGAGTCATATTTAAAATGGGTATGTAGTATTCAGAATTGTGGACAAATACACTCATTGCCTATGGTTAATATCCAAGTTATATAGGTCATATTTCAACTTTGAAAATGTGAATGAAAAGAGTACAATCGACAGACATGGATAAATAATGACCAATGTGGGTCAAGCTGATTAAGGTCCATTTTGATGTGTAATTCTCCTTTCTCTCCTAATAGTCTTCTTGTTCAGACAGAGTTGACTGTATTTTTGTATTTTTCTATGATTTTGTGAATGCAACTCTCAGTTTGTGATTTTTCTTTTCCTCTGTTCTGGTCTTTGTATTTAAAAGGAAATAACATATTTAGAATTTTTGACCTTGGGTTTTTTTTTTTAAATTTGTTTTTAAAATCCATTTCCTAACCAGGTTTTCTATGAGATAGCAGACAGCCAGAACAGCAGACAAAAGACACGTGTAACATTCCAGCCAGTTCTTTTCCCCAGTTCATCCTCCCTCAATTAAGTGAGTTATCTGATTCAGATGAATGTCACAAAAAATGACTTTATGATTGTTGTAACCCAGCCCTGTTCCCCAGCCCTCAACTCCCCCTGCCCTTTCCAGCCCATTTCCCTCCTCCTCCCTTCTCCTCCCAGAGTCAACTCCAGGAACAAGGCAAGTCCCTCCTCCCCGTTCCCAGGCCCCCTTCTTCCCCGTAGGGTTGCCAAGAACAAGCTTTAGGTACAAGGAAAAAAAGTCCTAAGTTTCACAAAACCCCCAAGTTCTCAGTAGATGAACAATGGTGGAAAACTCACTGAGACTTGATTAATTACTATTGTATAACCATAACCATTGTGATATGAAATGTATCCATTGTCAACTGAAACTGTATTAATTATTGTTCCATTGCTCTATCTATGACTACCTGAGTTGTAACCCGCCTTAACCAGCCACGTTTCACTTCTGTAATATACTTACACACAGCCTATAAAAAGTAACTCACCTTCACACCTAGGCTGCTGACTGTCTCGGAGCAGCAGCCCCTGCAGCAGGTAAAATAAATTACCAATTAATTAACCTAAGTGGGGGTCCAAGTCTATTTTTCCAGGTCCTTTAAGTTATTTCAATGATTTCAATGACACTTTTACACTTTAAAGGAAACAGATTTCGGCAGGAACAAGAGACATTTCCTGCTTTAAGATGATTTAAATGTTCGCAGCAAAACATAATTCAAAAGCACTTCTAAATACTTTTTTTTAAAGAAGGTTTTTCCTTTGGATTTAAAGAGGGGAAGGAAATGTATAATGTGCTTTTAGCCTGGGAGGAGAAAATAGGGAACACATGCTCGTGTTTTCAGCTATTGAAGTCAGGAAGGAAAGAGAGATCGTATCAGGGAACATTCACACGTGCAGGGAGAGATACTCCATCCCAGCAACCCGGAATTCTCTGGTTTTGTCTGTAGTGGATCCCAGCTTTGATACACACCATAGCCTCATAATAAATAATAAAGTAACAAGTATTATTGTTCATTATTTTTCATTGAAATTATTAGTGAACCATGTGACCTGTTTCTCATAACACTTTGGAAATATTAACACATGCTTGATCTTTGGTCAGTAGGGGTGTTATATACCTTGTAAATAAAACCATAAACTATTTGAATCCACAAATATATAGGTGTGCATAGGTATGTATTTATGGGTTTTGAAGAATCTTTCAGCTCAACCTTTATTTTTTCTCTTAATTTTGAATGCATATTTTTCAGGGACTCTCCTATTTCTATTTAATTATTTAAGGTGTCAAACCTGTTACACTCTGAGTGTAAAAAAAGCATGTTTACTTCTATTACATGCTTTAAGAAGCGTGCTGAGTTTGGGTGCTGCTGAAAAACTCAAGAATTGGGGTTCTAAATCCAGCAGTTACTTTCTTAAATAATGGTAGGCTACAGTGTTGCCCAAATAGTAGTTTAGAATTTTCCTTAATGGCAAGGATCAGAAACCAGCTCAGAGGTACTTAGATCATCAGCTCATCTATTACGGAAGTGAGAAGCAATCTAGAAACAGAAGGGCAAGTTTGTGTTGATCTCGGGGACTGCAAGAGCCAGGGAGCTGTACAGCCCCTTGTCAAAATCAGACAAGTTTGATTTTCTTTTAAAGCCATCCAATTTTCTCTAAGTAAGCATGATGCATGGTCACTGATCTGTTCTAGGTTTTAAACATTAAAACCATCAAAAAGCATGACTACTTCTTTTTATGAACCAAATTCAAATAACTTGAAATAGCACTGATATTTCACCTTGGAACAACTGCCACCTTTTGGAACAATCCATCTGAGTTGGGAGCTGTGAGAGATTGTCACTGAGTTGGTGGCCCCTACACCAGTCAGAAGTCAGGATTAAGTAATGTAAGAGCATTACAAATCTTTTTTTTTTTTTTGAGATGGAGCCTCAAGCTATCCCCCTGGGTAGAGTGTCATGGCATCACAGCTCATAGCAACCTCCAACTCCTGGGCTCAAGCGAGTCTCCTGCCTCTGCCTCCCAAGTAGGTGGGACCACAGGCGCCCGCCACAACGCCCAGCCATTTTGGTTGCAGCCATCATTGTTGTTTGGCGGGCCCGGGCTGGGGATTCGAACCCGCCACCTTAGGTGTACGTGGCTGGCGCCTTAGCCGATTGAGCCACAGGCGCCGAGCCAGCATTACAAATCTTAATGGAAGAATATTTTTTGGATCGTGGAGTGGACAGATGTAGCTCCCAGAAGGAAGAGGTTGTTACTTACAGAAGAGGGGTAGGGTGTTGCACAGATTAAACTGTGAAACTGTGATGTGTACTGCAGCAGGCCTTACCTAGTAACTGATGATCCAGAACTTTGTATGGTCCAGTTTAAAAATTAAATGAGCACAGCGTAACAAAATACATGCATACATATATAGTGTATCGAAAGAAAAAAGCCAAGTATGTAATTTTTTAAAATAAAAAAATAAGCAAAAGGCAAAGTACACGTATTATAAGAGCAATCAAATATTCAAATTTTCACAGAAAAATCCTACTGTCCGTGATAACAGATTTAATATAGGGAAAAAAATCTCCATGCACCAACATTTATACATATATCACATAAAATCTCTTCTTTTTTTTTTTTTTGAGCAATCCAAATTTCCTAAAATTGAAGAACGGAAGTTTATAAACCACCGTGCAGGGATCTCTTTCCCTATGACCTGCAGATGATTCCCTGTGAGGAACTGCTTGATAAGCACATGGTCCTGATTTTCTGGTAGAAATATTCTCTTTAAAGAAATTGACAATATTTAGAATGGTTTTCGATTTACGAAACGAAATTAAGTAAAGCCTATACGGAGATTTCTATCTCAAACTCAGTTTTCCTATTATTAACATTTCACATTAGTATGGTGCATTTCTTACCATTAATATGCCAGTATTGGTACATTATTTTTAACTGAAATCCATACTTGGATCAAACTTCCTCAGTTTTTCCCTATTTCCTGTTCTGGTCCAGCACCCCATCCAGAATGCTGCATTAGTTTTAGCTGTCATTTTTCTCAGACTCCCCCTTGGCTGTGACAGTTCATCAGACTTTCCTTGTCATTGATGATCTTGACAGTTTTGAGAAATTACTGGTCAGGTATATTGTAGAATGCCTATTATTGGAATATGTCTGTTTTCCCTCATAATTCAATTGGGGTTATGAATTTTAGGGCAGAAGATCACAGAGGCAAAGTGATATGTTAATCACATCATAACAAGGGTACATACTGCCAGCATGAGTTATGACTGTTGATATTTATCTTGGATACCTGGCTGAAATAATGATTGTTAAATTCCCTCACTATAAAGCTGCTTCCTACCTCCAGCTTTCCACTCTCTACTCTTAGGAAGGCAGCCATGATGTACAGCCCCCACTTTAGAGAGTGGAGAGTTCTGGTCCTGCTCCTTGAGATTAGAGTGTCTATATAAAGTGACATGCATGTTTTCAACACATGAATCATTCTAACCTCCTCTTTTGACCTATATCTGTAAGCTCCCTCTCCCACAGAGACCTGATTTTACCATGTAGCAACCATTTAATCAATTGTTCAATTCTAACATACATGTATAGAAATATTAGAATTTTTAATAATATTGCTATGGACAAACTTTTCAGTTATTTATTCACAGATGGAAGGATACCTTGGTTGTTTCCAATTTTTAGTGATTATGATTAAATCTTCTATACACATTTGTGTAAAGCTTTTTACGTAGACTTAAGTCTTCAAATTAATTAGACACATATCTAGGACAATATTTGCCCCGTCCTATTTTAAGAGAATGCTTTCAATTTGTAAGAAACTGGAGATCTGTCCTCCAAGTAGCCATCACATTTCATGTCACCACCAGCAATGAGGAGGACGCCTGTTGGTGTACAGGCTCACCAGCACGTGGACTGTCCGTTTCTTGAGTTTTTAGCTATTCTAACAGGTGTCTGCTTGTTTCTTGTTGTTGTTTTAACTCAACTTTCTGATGACAATGATGCGTATGTTTTCATATTCTTATTTGTCATCTGCACATTTTCTCTGATTAAGTATGTTTTCAGATCTTTTGCCCATTTTAAAAATTGTTTGTGTTCTTATTATTGAGATTTAAAGACTCTTTGTATATTTGGCATATATGTTCTTTACCAGATACGAGGTTTACAAACGTGATCTGCAGGTCATTTTTTTTGTTTTGTTTATTAGATGCTACCAAAGGACTTGGTGGACTTTGATTTCTTTGATCTCGCATTGAGCTGATATGCTCACAAATACACTGACCTTAAAAGCACTATCTAGGTATAACAAATAGTTCAGTATCTCAGAGTCCATATGTTTTGAAGTACATTCGGAATATTTCCTTAGTATAGATTTTTTGCCTTAAAATGTACTTACCACATTTTCCCTACAGAATCATATTTTTACTCTATTACTTTGTATTTAATTCAAATTTCATTGTTTGGTCAGTTGTAGCATCATTTTAAAGGTATAGATTTTTATTGTTCATTCTTTCTTTCTAAATTTTGCAACTTAGTCTAATCTTTATAATTTCTTTTAAATGAATTTATTAATTATAGAACAAAATTATAATTTATTTAAACTTTCTAGTTGTGTAAGTCTGCTTAATTGAGTTTGTGGACAACATAAGACTGTTGAATTAGTGGAGAGGTACATTTACAGTAAGGCATCTAAATTAGTTAAACCTATCAGAGGTGAAATCTTGTACCTGGTTTCTTTCAAACATCTTCCTCAAATAGCATTTCTTATGTGTGATTTATCAAGGTATAATGTAACAGTAAAGTCAAGAATGCTTGGGCATTTATTTAAATTAATTAACTATAGAAAACCATTCCGCTTCAAAGAAAATCTAGTAAATGCAAGTTGATTTATTATCTTTGAGAATGGAAGTAAAAATAAATTTATTTTGTTCACAACTTCTTTAAATAGAGCATAATTTTTGCATCATCATAATTAATCTGCCATACTGATTCTTAGATTGGGAACCTCTCTTTGATTTATTGGCTTAAGCGTCTCTTGGTAAATCTTCATTAATTTCTAATTTGGCATCTGGTATTTTTTAAACCAGGATATATTATATAAATGTATTCATGACGAGTTGTGCATGATAACATAATAGACACTAAGGGGGATATTAAAAAAGTATAGGCAACGCCTGAGACTCTTAAGAAATGTACACTCAAAATATCTTGAGAATCAATGCTACAGAAAAGGAAAGTTTTCTAAACCAGAAAAATATTTTGAAAAATATGCTATGATTCTTGCTTTGTTAAAATCCAGGTATGTGGAGAGAGGTGAGAAGACAATATGAGTGGAATGAATAGCTAGAACATTGCAGAAGACTAGCTCGAAATTATGAACAGGGGCAATCATTGGAGGGAGCTACAGAGGAAAAAGCAGATGTGAGAGACTGTCGGAATTAAGTAGTTATAAAATTGAACAATTCAGTAAACAAAAGATAGATGTTAAAGACAGAGGATTCAAGAATATCCTGAGTAAACTGTCATGCCTTCTATACAGCTAGAAAGGTGTGAAAAGAGATAATTAGGTGAAGCAAAAGCATTATTTGCTATTCCACCATGTGTTTATGATATTAATATTCTTTAAGAGGGAATATGCGAAAGACAAGGAGGTGGTCTGAGTGGAATCTGCTAAGTGAGGAGCCAAAGATGGGGGAGAAAGGGGAAGAGCTTTGGGGTTTTCACTCTTTGAGGATAGGAGCTCTTCATATGAACTGTAACCCTCCCACCCCAATAACCCTACACTAAGAAGTGTGATGTGCGTCTTAAGGAAACTGAGGATCAGAGATGGACTACACCTTCCCCAAATTGAATGAAATGGAAAGCTATTTGCTCTCCTGTCTCTGTGACTTCAGCGCTCATAGACACCTCATGATACAAAGATGCCTTCCCAGAGTGAGGTAATTTGTCTCTAGGTCGTCTGGAAAGCCTCCTGCTGCTAGTTGCCTACGTGATTATTCTGTACAACATGGTTTATCACTGTAGTGGAGATTGCTGTCTTTCAAATGGAAACAAGAAACGTTAAATCAATTCGTTATATCTCATGTCTCATCTCAAGTAGCCTGTTTATTTCCTCCCTTTCTCCTATTTTCTCTCTTTCTTTCCTTCATTTCATTTCTTTTTTAAAAAAATTTTTGCCCCGTGGGTAAGAGGTAGGTTCTGGCATAAGACTGTGTTTATGGGCTGAATTGCATCTCACTTCAAATTTACGTGTTAAAACCCTAACCCACAGTACCTCTGAATGTGACTGTATTTGGAAGTAAGGTGTTTAAAGGGGTAACTAAGGATAAATGAGGTCGTTGCTGGTGGGACCCAATGCAATATGTCTGGTATCCTTATAAAAGCAGATGTTAGGACACAGACACACTTTGTTATGGCAACCACAGCTAATACAGAAGGATAGTGCTTAAAACACCAATTCTGTAACTTACTAATTTTGTGAATTTGATAGATTTACTCTCTCTTTGTTTCTATTTCCTCATCTATAAACTGAGTATTGTGTTAGAACCTACATCCTAGTATTGAGTAAAAATTAAACATAAAGGAATTAGAATGGTGATTAGGTTAGTAACTTTAGCTACAATAGTTTTCATTTAGTAATTCCTGCCACCATCTTAGGTATAATGTAAAAGCAGAAGGTCAGTGTTCATAGAGCTTATTCTGTGTTGAAAATAGCATTTCAGACTTTTTGAAGGTGTAAAGAAATAACTGAAAAATAGCACTGATTTAGCAAGAGTTTGGGAACAATATAGGAGGCATCTTTGCTCTGATATGGTTAGGTATGAAAGCTGACAATTGCTAGATAATAAGTTGTAAAGTGAAGAACCACAGATCTCAGTCTAAAAGGCATGTTCTGAAGAATCAAATCTTCATTTGTAGCTAAATTATTTTGGCAGTTTGGCTTTGGTGGCTGGAAGAGAAAAATTCAAAGGGAGTAACAAAGGGTAGTGACGTGAGTGAGAATTTATGGGATGATCCAAATAGCAAGACACTCACATAGAATGACAGAGACTTACATTAGGACAACATTATGATGTTAAATTTCTAGTACATCATTTTTTTGGTGATACACACATTATTTGATCATCTTTTAAAAAACGAAAAATTATATATGTTGGTTAAGTTTATATTATATGCCAAGTATTAATATACTTTAAACTTCCTCGTTCAGATTTTCTTTTCTTTTCTTTTCTTTTCTTTTCTTTCTTCCTTTCTTTTTTTTTGAGACATTAGAGTCTCACTTTGTCACCCTTGGTAGAGTGCTGTGGCAGACTACCAAGCAACCTCAAACTCTTGGGCTTAAGAGATTCTCCTGCCTCAGCCTCCCTATAGCTGGGATGACAGGTGCCTACCAAAATGCCCTGCTGTTTTTTGTTATTGTTGTCATTGTTGTTTAGCAGTTGAAGTTGTTTTAAACATTTAACTATTAATCAATTAGCTCAGTGAGCATTTGCCATGTGTAGTAGAAAATTCATTTTTAGCTGTGTCTTTATTTATGGTGTGTCAGTGAAATACAGGAGAGACAAAACCTGAAAACCAGAAAAGGAGAAAAAAAAACTTGAAGAATCTTTCCAATTTTCTGCTCAGCAGTTGCTAATGTTGCTATCCTCTGGTGTTTATAACTTCCAGCTACTCAATTTGCCGATCCCCAGGGGGCCTACCCCTCTGCCTAGGAGAATCTGCTGCACTATTTTTTTTTTTAAATCTTTAACTGAGGTGCCTTTATTTTTTTTCTTTAATTTTTCAACTATTTTTCATTTGGGGTGAGTTTGTAGCACACTATTCCCAGGAAAAATGAATAAAGAAAGGAAATATTAGAATAAACTTATTGTATGAAAGGAAGATAATAAACTCTGCATTCCTCTGACTTTTTATAGTTTTCTATTTTCTTTTTATGGTTTCATGTTTACTTTTGGTAAGTAGTATCCTCAATAGAAAATTCCAAACTACTTACAATAACGAGGGCCTGGAAATAGGTTTTTGTTATAAACATGTCTTAATAGACTAATAACTCTTGATTCCCCAATGGAGAACTTGAATAATCTCAGGGAGAGAATTGATAGTCAAATTTTTTCTCAGGAAGAGCATTTTGTGAGAGTGAAAATATTTGTGCAGTTTCTCAAGGGAGCTCTAGGGCTGTGCAACTGCACAGTTGCCACATACCAAATTCTAACAAGTCAGCACAGAGCCTTTCTTTATCTCTTTATTAACTTTCCCCCAGGGTATCACATTTTTGAAGTATTGAATCATCAGTATAAGCATTATTTTGGCATTAAGATTATTTATCTATGACACAAAATAAAAATAAAATGTCATGAGGTTCACTCCATGGTATCTACACCACAATTACTGTAAGAAGTGAAATTAGAAGAACAAAGATATATTCTTATCAAACTTTTAAAAAATACTTTACCTTTTTAAGGTATTTCTCATCTGTTAGGTTGTCGTATCTTGACAATAATGCTGTGCTGCCATTTGGGTAGGTATGTTACATTTATGTATGATTTATTTTGTAGCATCATGTGGCGGCATGGCTAGGATATGTCTTGAAGGCTGAACTAGATTCCTAACTACATAGCATAGAGCATCCTAAAATAAGTAAGGTAAAGAGAAACGAGACTGAAGGTCAACTCAGGAAAATATAATTAACAAACATAATAATTACTAATGTTTCTCTATACTTATTTCACTTGAAAAACTCTATTTGCTGCTTGAAGAGGATGGTTAGGGAATGTTATCAAAAACTAGAGGATAATAACTGGTTTCTCTGATTTACTAATTTTATAAAACAGTTCATTAACCAATAGAAATTTCTACCTTGCTTGTTGTTATAATTTCTGATTGAGTAAATTGCTTA
>CAUYQV010036160.1:0-13920 GCA_963574575.1 Galagoides demidoff | reverse complement strand
TAATAGCTAACATTTCTTAAGCACTATATACCAGTTTACATTTATTAATTTTAAAAATCTATTTGACAATCTTACTGGATAGGTGCTATATTTTCTCTCAATTTATAGATGAGGAAGCTGAGACTGAAAGATGATACCTCTGCAGCCCAGCGTTACACAGCTACTGTACCGTGGGTGGAGACAAGGAGACTCACACAATGTATTCCGTACAAGCCATGGGCTGTGAACATTGTCTACACTCATGAAATTATCATAGTAAAAGATGATAATATCATAACATTTTGAATCAGAAAGACACAGATTTGAACAGTGGCTCTGATCACAGCTCTGTGACCTTGAACAATGTGTGTGAGGTCTCTGAGTCGTGGTTTTCCTCTCTGCACAGTGAAGATGTATTATCCCATCCATGGTCGCTGAGAGAGAAACCCAGGCTGTGCTGGGGCCAGAGCGTACCTGCCTTAGCTGGCTGTGCTCGGCATTTCCCAAATCTGCATTCAGGGAGGTCACATTGTGAGCTCAAGGTTAAATTAGGATTTAACACCACGGAGTCGATAAATCCTAATCAGCTGAAGACGTCGAGGCTTCAGTCTGACAAGATCCGATTTGTCGATTGACTCATGGCAAGGGGAGAGCAGCCGGCCTCTGTCTCTCGGACTACAGTGTGTGCAAAATTATAATTTTGTTGCATTAAGTGACTGAGATTCTCAATTTTACTTATTTCACCAGCTGCTCCTATCTTGACTAATACATAGTCTAAATGAAAAATATCAGGTCATGGGCATATTATTCAGGAGTCTTTTGGTTCCAAGTGAATGAAAATCTGCTTCAATTTAGGAATTGAGTGGCTGCAGGTGTGGTCTGAGAGGGCATGTTTAGATTTAGTCGTAGCCCAATCTAAATGTCATGAGGATTTGGGTCCAACTTTTAATGTCACTATCACTTTTACTGTTATTTTTATACCAGCACAGTTGAGGAGATGATTCTGCTTCACCTCACTGGGTTATGTTGGTAACTCGCTGTCACTGGGCCCTGTGCTACACTCACTGCTGGACGTACACACCTGTCCTTACAGGCCAGGAGGTTGGGGCACTGGCCACTCTACAGCCAGCAGGGGTTCTATGAAGGGAAGCTGGCTGCTGTGACCAGATGTGCAGAGCCAGTCAGGCAGGCATGGGCAAGAGATCCACAGCAGGGAGCAGACCGTGCCGGCCTGGTGTATTAGGAGGCAGGATGCTGGGTTGCGTATGTAGAAACACAAGTGTATTCACTGAACCTGCTTCTTACAACTGACTTGCAGTGAGTGTGCAGTAAGTTGGCAACTGATGATGGGGACAGTAGTTGCTGCAATGTGATAATTCATTTTAGTCATAATGAAAGAGAGGCTTTGTCACATGGAGATCATGTGTCATCAACAGCACATCTACCAAGGTACAGAGGATGCCACATCTGATTGAAAACAATGGAAGTGGTATTAACTTCTCTCAGAAATAAAAGCCAAGGGCGGTTATTCCATACTGAAATCGCACCCACTATAGTCCATTATTAGATAATAATGACACATTTAGAATTTGTTCAGAGAGCAATTAACAAGTTGACTGTTCAGCCACGTCCTAGTCTGATTTTCATAACGTGAATAAAACTTGTCAAATGGAAAAAAGCGATTCAAACAGAAAGTTATTTGTTTTTCAACTATATCATAGTATTTCTAAGTAATAAGGTACTGCATAAATGGTGGAAATATTTGATTTTTTAGAGCTTTTTTCAAATACAGCGCATATGTGTATATTATTGATTCTAGTCTTGTGGTATGTGTTTTTATGTAATTAATAAAATAAATGCTAAACATAATTATAAATCTTTTATAGACGAATATTTGCTAAAATTTTAAAATTTTGTAAGAAATGATTCTCTCATTGAAGGGCTCTGGAGAGGAGTTAAAGTGGCAGTTGGGATTGGTTTGCCATTAGGAAGGAAAAAATGTTCAACGTCTGAATAGTCTCTCTCCCCTTTAGAAATTATTTTAAGGCAAAAATGAATATAGGCTATGAATATAGAAAGCAAATCTATATGTTAGGTAATAAATTTATTTGCTTCAACGTTTATTTCACTAGATTTAGGGGTACATGACATGGTTTTTTGTTGCATGGATGAACTGTGTGTTGGTGGAGTCTGGGCTCTGGGGCACCCAGGCTGGGCTGTGCTCAGTGAACCCACGTAACTCTCCCTCTCTGCTTCCCACCTCACCTGCTGAGCTCCCAGCCTGTGCCGTGTCGCTCCCCCTTACAGGTGAGGATCCTTCCCACCTCACCTGCTCAGCTCCCAGCCTATGCCACGTCTCTCCCACTACAGGTGAGGATCCTTCCCGCCTCACCTGCTGAGCTCCCAGCCTGTGCCACGTGGCTCCCACTTACAGGTGAGGATCCTTCCCTCCTTCACCTGCTGAGCTCCCAGCCTGTGCCACGTGGCTCCCACTTACAGGTGAGGATCCTTCCCTCCTTCACCTGCTGAGCTCCCAGTCTGTGCCACGTGGCTCCCACTTACAGGTGAGGACCAGTGGCATTTGGCTTTCTGTTCCTAGGTCACTTCATGTGGGATAATGGCCTCTGGTTCATCCAAGTTGTGGCAGAAGTCACTAATTTCAATCTTTCTGCATCTGGGCAACATTCCATGGTGTGTGTATCAATTTTCTGGATGCACATTTTCTCTGTGCACTAAGGCACAGACTTGTGCAGGTGACTTTGATGTGATGCCTTGGATCAAATGCAGGTCTACTTTTAGATCTAGAGGAATCTCCACAGGGTCTTCCTTAGAGATTTTACTAATGTGCAGTCTTACCCACAGTGGATACACGCATCTTTTTCTCTGCACCCATGCCAGTATTTGTTTTTATTTATTTATTTATTGAAGTTTTTGGCCAGGGCTGGGTTTGAACCCACCACCTCCTGCATATGGGGCTGGCACCCTACTCTCCTGAGCCACAGGCACCTCCCTGTTTTTATTTTTTTGAGACAAGAGCTGCGACACCACAGCACTCTACCCAGGGCACAGAGTGAGACTGTCTCCAAATGTCACCGTCAATAGAGTACTGTCATGTCATAGCTCACAGCAACCTCAAACTATTGCGCTTAAGCGATCCTCATGCCTCAGCCTCCCACATAGCTGGGACTACAGGCGCCCACAACACCTGGCTATTTTCTTGTTGTAGTTGTCATTGTTGTTTGTGAGGCCCGGGCCAGGTTTAAACCCACCAGTCCCAGTGTATGTGTCTGGTACGCTAGCCATTGAGCTACAGGTGCCAAGCCATGTTTTTTTGTTTTTGTTTTTTTTTAAACTTTTTAATAATAATGGACATTCTGACAGGGCCAAGATGGTATTTCGTTGTGGTTTTAATTTGCATTTCCCTGATGCTTGGTGCTGGTGAACATTTCTCATATTTCTGTTAGCCATTTGTCTGTCTTCCTTTGAAAAAATTCTGTTCATGTCTTTTGTTCAGTTTTTGATGAGACTTTTTTGTTTTTTTTTCTTATAGAGTCTGGAAATTAGTCCTTTGTCAGACATATAGTTTGTAAATATTTTCTCCCATTTTATAGATTGCCTGTTTACTCTGTTAATTATTTCCTTTGTTGTGTAGAAACTTTTTAATTAAGTTCCATTTACTTACCTTTGTTGCTATTTGTCTTTGGGGTAAAAATTCTATGGGTAGGCCTATATCTAAAAGAGCTTTTCCTACATTTTCTTCTGGAGTTATGCTTTGTTTTTTCACACTGACAACATTCTCATACAGATGCCTTCTCACTGGACAAGCTTTCTAACTTTTTTTTTGGAGACAGTCTCACTCTGTGACCTGGATAGAGTGCTGTGGTGTCACAGCTCACAGCAACCTCAGACTCCTGGGCTCCAGCAATCCTCCTACCTCAGCCTCCCGAGTAGCTAGGACCACAGGTGGCTGTGACAACATCTGGCTAATTTTTCTCTTTTTAGTAGAGACAGTCTCACCCTTGCTCAGGCTTGTCTCCAACTCCTTAACTCAAGGGATCCTCCCACCTCAGCCTCCCAGAGTGCTGGGATTACAGGCAGCACTTCAACACCCAGCAGGCTTTCAGTCCTTATTTTTGAATTTACTTTGTTTAGAGGGCCTTTTACTCCCTATTAAGGGGGAGATTGTATCATGGGTCAGGTAAGGACCTTGTGTCTTGTGAGTGCTTTTAGGGGCCAAAACTCTGAGTGAGCTCCTTAGTTACAGGTGCCTTAACGTGGCAGACTCCCCAGTTCCTAGCTCTCTGGGGGCTGTAGTGGCCGTGTGACTGTGCCTGTGGGAGTTTCCCTGCCTCCTGCCCAGGAGATGGAGGTGCCTGGAATCTTGTCTCGCTCACGTCTAACAGCATGAGTTATATACTGGGGTGCCCAGTTGAGTCTCCAGGCCGGTGGATGGTGATTGTGGGAAAAGCTGGCCAAGCCCTGTACGTGCCAGCCAGTGCCTTCAGGGGTGGTACAAGCTGGTTGTCCTGACAGCGGGTGGTGCATGACCGAGAGAGGCAGCTGCAGTGGGGTCTGCACGCAGCCCTTGCCAATCACGAGTGGTCAGATGTCCCAGCTGATGCACAGGGCCCTGGACCCTCCAGAGGTCCTGAGTCATGTTCCTCCACCACTCAGGCTGACGGGCAAAGCCAGGTGGGGCTGGGTTGGGCGGTCCCACATCTGGGCTCTCCAAGGGTGGGTGCCAGTGCCCCCCGTGGGGGCTGAAATGCAGATCTCAGGTGGCTGGGGGAGGCTTTCAGGGGACAGAGGCACCCCCACACCAAGGAGCTTGCACAGTGGGTGAGGGGCAGTCTGGAGCCCACAGACCAATAGGCGGAGGGAGGGAGCTGGCTGCCTCCCGCCCCCGACCGGGAAGGTCTCCTGGTGGCACCCATCTGTTGACAGCAGGCTGCGCCAGCCCCAAAAGGAGATGGTTTAGGTCATGAAGCTGCCCTGGGCTGTGAGCCCCCTGCCCAGACAGGAAGTGTGGTTGCTGCAGCCTTCCCAGCATGGGGGTGGGGGGAGGACACTGGCCAGTGTCCTGCAGTTCATGCCCGGGCCACACGTCCCCTCAGCTCTGCCCAGCTCCTTTCCTGCTCCAGGCTGGTTTGCAAATCTCTCTTGTACACCCTGAAGGATGTGACTGGGTCCTGGGGGATGAGGCCAGGCCAGTGGACCTCTCCTCAGCCCTTGAGTTCTAGTGATGACTGTGATAGGGAGAGGTGGCCGCCCCAGCTGCCTGAGGAACAACCTGGTGGGTCAGCTGCAGTGGAGCTGAGCCCAGCTGGTGAGGGCATACCCCAGTCTGTGGGCAGCCAGATCAGCTAGTGTGGGCCTGGGGTCCCAATACCCTGGGTCTGGCAGTAGCCCAATCATGCTGGGAGGCTTGACTTTGGGGCAGAGGTGGCAGCAACGGCCTCAGGGCAGGGCTTGTAGCTAGGGATGGGGGTGCTTCTCAATTTGCTGAGGCCATAGGTGGCTGTGACATCCATGTGAGCTCCAGCAGGGCCCATGTGGGCTTCCACAGCTCCCTGTACCACTCTGGAGGCCAAGGGGGGCTGCCGGTCTCCATAGCTGATAAGATTGTAAAGGTCTGTGGTGGGAATGTGGGTTACCACCGGCTGCCTGGGTCCCATCTGGGGACTGCGCGAGGCTCTTGGCATCTCTGAGCTGGAGCTGCAGTGTGCTTCTCCCACTTCCTCGGGGGTCTCCTGTCTCCTCTCAGTCACATTCGAGTGTCCTTTCTCAGACAGTCTGTTCCAAGTGTGAGCTTGATTTTTCCCTGCAGAGCAGGTGCATTGGCCGTCTCGCCTGAGAGTCTATTGTACACGTGCATGCAAATATTACAGGTATCGTGTGTATATAAATAATCTACTAAAAGCCCGAGAGAATAGTGAAATTTGGTACATGCTAACTTCCTGCCAATTTTCAGGATTATGCTCCTGACTACCAATGGGGAGGGCAAAACTGGAATTGGTGGGGCCAAAGTCTCCTAGAAACCTGGAAATCAGCAGAAATTCAGTAAGTGCTGCAACACACAACAAAATATAGACATATACAAAGATTATAAATTGTCAATAAAAGTTTGCAAAACACTTCTTCCAGAACAAACCACAAATGAAAACTGTGGAGACCCTGAGCCAACAGATAACTTACTTCCCAAATCACTTTCGAGACACTTTCTGTGATGCTTCCATCTGCCATGGCACATTTTTTTTTTTTTTTTTTTTACCATTTCTGTGTTATGCTCAGTACATTGTTATCCAGAGCGTGTTAATGAAATGCCCACCATATCCTGGGCACATTACACGCATTTCCTAAGCTCGGAGGTTTAGGAAATTTTCCCATGAAGTGGGGAGTCAGAACTGCCTGATTGCAAATCTCCTCTCCAGTCTCCAGTCTGGCAGAGCTTCCCCCAGCTCGGTGTTACAGGGTTGCTGTGCCCGATGGTGCCCTGTTCACCGCTAACATGAACAGGGGCCTCACAGACCCTGCACCACACCATCTCCGGTCCCCTGCAAGGTTCCAGCACTAAAGCGCGACTCAAGCTTCTTAATACTTTGGGGCTTTTTGCCTCACCGACTCACAGTCCCTGTGTCAGGACTCAGGTTCTCTCAGCCCAGCTGCTTGGTCTGGGACAGGGGCTGAGCCCCGAGCACCTCAATCTTCATTCTTCCCCTCTCATTTGCCCCTGAGACCCTGACTCCCATTCTTAGCTTCATGGAGTTTCTGAGATCATGACATTTGAACTTATTTTAAATTAATCTTATCTTTTTAAGTTTTAATACTTTTTTGTATTAGATAAAATTCTGCTCTGCAATACTTGGGGGGGGGGAGCAATAGAACATTTTCTTTTCAACTCGAATGTGGATTTTACCTCTCTACTGTCTCTCTACTCATTTTTCTAAGCGTAAAGGGTACTAGGCAACCATGTGGCACAGAGAGTTGAGAGCATGGGGGCTCGAAGGCGGTCCTGGTCCTAGTCCTCTGTGCAGGTGTCATCAGTGTCACTTCTCTGCTGCCATCCAGGTCCTGCTGTTCACACGGGGCCCTCACATGGGGCTGTGCCCACGCGGGTCTGTTGCTCAGACTCTCTTCCGGTCTCACGATTCGGACGGCAGGTGCCACAGATGTCCAGGAGCTCCTGTCCTCCCTAATCTCTGGCTCTGGGAGCAAAGTCTGTGAAGATGCTCCAGATGAGAACACCAGAAAGTCTTCCAATCCCTTCACTCGTATCCCAGAAGCTGCTCTTTTTTCTCCAAAATGAGCCATTTTCTGAAATTAGTCCAACATTAACCCCTATCCTCTGCTCCCACTAGGACAGCCCAGCCTAATAACCGAAAGATGCTGTGATGTCCAAATAAAACCTGATAAGAAGTAGTCCCTTTGCTGCCAGGCAACCTCCGTTTCTGCCCCTGAAGCCCAAAGCTGTGACCGAGCCCTGGAAATCAAGCGGACTAGAGCACCACGCCGGGAACTCTGCTGGGAGGCTGGGTAACTACGAGCCAGGTACATTCACATTTCTTCTGAGACCATCATACAGGAGAGGGAATAAACAGCAGTTATTAGCCCAATGTATTATCCTGCAACATTGCTTTTCATATATATTTTAAAACAGTGCCAATTAGGGCGGTGCCTGTAGCTCAAAGGAGTAAGGCGCCTACTGCATATGCCGGAGGTGGCAGGTTCAAACCCAGCCCCGGCTAAAAAAACAAACAAACAAACAAACAAACAAGTGCCAATTATAAAATCTGGAGAAGAGAAGGAAAATGTGTGACTTTTGTAGTTTTTGCTCTTTCTCCTGAACTCATGGCAGACACAGGCAATTTGTATCAGCTAATTACGGTCATTTCTGTCAGTGACCCACATTCTCAAAGTAATGGAGGAGAAGCCAATGATAATGAAATCAGAAATTAACAGTGATAATAGAATCAGAAATTAACAGTGATAATAGAACCAGAAATTAACATCAGAACATGCTTACTACCTGTTTCCAGAGGGTTGTGGGAAATTCTGAAATTTAGTGATGTTTCTAATGGGGTAGGATGTAGTGGAAAGGTGGGGGTGGGGCAGAAGCTCTCAGCTTTTTAAAAAAGGATGTTTATATTGCAAGTCCACTAGGAATAAGCAGACTTTCAGAAAAAGATATATCCTAAAGAAACTGATTTATTAATCTTGCAAATTAATTGGCTAAAAATGAAGTCTCTGGTTGGGCACAGTGACACCTGAAATCCTAGCATTCTGGGAGGTTGAGAAAGGAGCTCAGGAGTTCAAGATCACCCTGAACAAAAATGGAACCCTGTCTCTACTAAAAACACAAAAATTAACTGGGTGGTATGGTGGGTGCATATAGTTGCAGCTACTTGAGAGGCTGAGGCAGGAGGATCACTTGAGCCAAGGAGTCTGAGGTTGCTGTGCACCAGGCTGAGGCCAGGACACTAGTCTGGGTGACCAGGTGAGACCCTGTCTCAAAAATAAAAAAAGAGAAGTCTCTGGAAAAAGATATGTTTCGTGGTGTACCTACTTTTTTATCAATGACCAAAACTTCCTGTGAAACCAAATTGCTATCAGAAAGTTATAAAACAGCTTAAAGATTAAAAAAGAATTTGGATACTCCTAAAGCACAAAGCCTCCAAGATGTAGTATCATGAGCCATCCCTAAAATAGGAATGTATGTGCCCAGCAGACCTATGAACCATTGTAGATGGCCAGCTATGTCTGTGAGGGTTCTCCAGAGAAACAGAACAAGAAAGAGATATTTACTTATTTGTTCATTTGTTTATTATAAGGAGTTGGCTCATGTGATATTACAGAGTCAATACATCCCAAGATCTGCAGGGTGGGCAGCAGGCGACAGCCCAGGGCAGGCTGTGCTGCAGGGCCAGGCTGAAGGCCAGCGGGGTCACAAGTCTGAGGACACTGCTGATGTCCTGGCTCAAAGGCAGCCTGGGAGGAGGAGCCCTCTTTTCCTTGCGGGAGGGTCTTCCTTTTAGGACTGTTCAGGCCTTCAACCATTGGAGTAAAGCAGATTGCTCTCAGGTGAGGGAGCCAATCTGCCTTACCCAGTTTGCTAATTTAAACGTTGTTCTTATTCAAAAACTCCCTCACAGAAACACCCATGATAATGTCTCAGCAAACATCTAGGTACTCTGTGGCCTGGTCAATTTGACATAAGGACATCTCACACCTGGGGATTCTTTCTCCTGAAAGCACTGAGCTGGAGCCAAAGGAATATTACACTTAGCCCCCATTACTTTTTCTTTTTTTTTTTTTTTTTTTTGAGACAGAGCCTCAAGCTGTCCCCCTGGGTAGAGTGTTGTGGCATCACAGCTCACAGCAACCTCTAACTCCTGGGCTCAAGCGAGTCTCCTGCCTCAGCCTCCCAAGTAGCTGGGACCACAGGCGCCTGCCACAACGCCTGTCTATTTTTTTTAGTTGCAGCCATCATTATTGTTTGGTGGGCCCAGGCTGGATTCAAACCTGCCACCTTAGGTGTATGTGACAGGCGTCTTAGCCACTTGAGCCATAGGCACCGAGCCCATTTTTTTTCCTTAATGTAATACAAACTGCAGTCTATTTTATATTAGTCATATTTATTATTTTGTTTTCATGGAAGGATTTTAGTAAACAATCCAGATTTACTGCCATAACAATTACAAACGTTATTTCAGGCATTGCTTTTCCAGATGACTAATACTCATTTGGAAAAAGCATGTTCAAATTCATTGCAGAAGGTGACTTTATCTAAACTTTTCTTATAATTCAAAGTGAGCAGCTTATTCAAACCCTAAAAACACCATTGCATTAGTCATGTGTTTGCAATTCATTTATTTTAAGATCTCATGTACATCAAATTTGTTACTTAATGTTACATATGTATCACAGAAATCTGCACACAGACTCACATATGTGCTTTTAATCCACATAAGAAATTTTAAAATGAAATTTCCCTGTAGAGGTCTCATGTATCAGTATTACTTCTTCAGGGTCATAGTTCCTTTCCCCCAATTTGTTTGGATGGTATTTGAAAACTAACTTAAAATAGTTGGTAAGCATTCTCAAAATTCTGCTTTTTTTCTTTTGCTTTGTTTTCTGATGTAAAATAGAAACAGCTGAGAGAAAACAGAGCCAGATTCGATTGGCCCTGATGCAAATTTCACCAACTGATACGGTCATACATAGCTACTAAATAAACTTCTCATATTAATAGTCTTGGCCATAATTTAAATTTTATTCTATCTGCAAAACTTATAAGCTCTGAAATCACAACTAATTATACCAAGAGATTTAAATCTAGTTTAGTGGGCGTGTGAAGTTACAAGGTTGCAAAAATCACTGATTATCAAAAAATGAGTGGATAATTCTCACTTTCTCTGGTTCCTCTCTGGAAAATGCATTATAAATGCACTGGATTTTTCCCACAGGAACCTGCAATTCTGATTACATTCCTGTTCAGTTTCTCACCATTAAATAAGTTACGGTTGTGAGTAGCAACATATTAAGAAAGGAAAGATAATATGGTAAAGCTGAAATAAGCTGCAAAAATAAAATACAATGAGGTTATAAGTGGCATAGAGTTAGAAAAATGTTTTCTATGTATTGTTGAGACCCTAGTTAACGCACTCTAATTTCCATTCACTTTTCTAATTCACTTATTGAAAAGCTTTTATATTCTTTGTACTGTGGGGGATATAAATGTAAAGACATGTCTTCTGCCCTCCATAAATGGTAGAGCTTGAAAAGTATGGTGGAAGCAGTGTGCATGGACGTGGTGAGGTGGAGTAACTTCCAAGGGAGTGACACTGATGGTTTCTGTTTAGTCTCTTCCTTACAGAAACATTTTAAATTATGGTGCTAACCTTACTGTGTGCTCCAAGTTATGTTTGTCTTTTGAAAATTCAGACACTGTAGCATCTAAATATTTACAGGCATTATTAACACTTCAGTCACGGTAGGTTAAAGAGAGTTTCTTCTTACTCGTCTCCTCTCCCATCTGTCTTTAAGCCTCTTTTTCTTCTTATATTCCCTTCACACGTAGTGGACGGTTTGAAAAGGAAAAATTCAGGAAATTTTTTTTCAAGGCTAGACAGGCAGTCTCCCTAAGTGATATACAAATTGTTGAGAAACACAGGACTTTCCTTCGCATTTGAGGTCTGCCTCCTCCTTTTCCTTCCCTTCCAAACTCAGAGGGAAGGTTTGTTAGACCGTCTGTGTGTGGGAATCACAGATGGGCAGGTGCAGGTGAAGTCCAGGGGTCACTGACGCAGCCTCGAAGGAGCAGACACAAAATGTGCTGTATAGACAAGAAATCTGAGCCTTGGGTCATTTCCTGCCCCACAATTAAAATTGTAGTTCATATTTACCACTACACATTCCAAACATCTATTTTTAACCGGAGAAGTTTACCTACTTTTAGCTGTTTTTTAAACAGGCTTTTCTGGCTCCGTGACTGTGGCTCAAGTCGCTAAGGTGCCAGCCACGTACACCTAAGTGGTGGGTTTGAATCCAGCCTGGGCCCGCCAAACAACAATGATGGCTGCAACCAAAAAAATAGCCAGGCATTGCAGCGGGGGCCTGTGGTCCCAGCTACTTAGGAGGCGGAGGTAGGAGACTGGCTTGAGCCCAGGAGTTGGAGGTTGCTGTGAGCTGTGATGCCACCGCACTCTACCCACAGGGACAGCTTGAGGCTCTGTCTCAAAACAAAAAAAACCCCAAACAAACAGGCTTTTCTACTTTAATACTGACTTCGTAATTACTGAGTTTGTTTTATTATCTACTATTGTTTTTAAATAAACATAATAAAAATTATTTTTTTAGTAGTAATTAAAAAATTTTTTTTAGGTAAATGACTAATACTGCCATTTGTTTTTTCTGATATTTGAAATATCTAGTTTCTCTGATACAGTGTTAGATGTGGACATGAATTAAAGACATGCCAGGCCTTGTGACACATGCACAGTATTTAAGTACCCTCATTAGGATGATCTTTTCACTGTTTGGTATTAATATAACCTAGTGATTGCAATTCTGTCTCTGCCACTCGCCAATTCTGTAACCTTAGGCAAATTATATAACATCCTTTCTTCAATTGGAAATGCCAGTGATAGTAATAATTCCTCATAAATTTGTTATAAGAATCAAATGAGTTAACCTTATAAAATATTTAAATAGTGTCAGACACATTGTAAGTGTAATATGCATGTTTGTTAAAAAACAAAATACTTTTTCTTGTTCTAAATGTATACACAAACACCAGGCTCTAATAAATAAAGTAATTCAGCTTCTTTTTTTTGTCTGTATTTCTCTTCTATTCCCTATTCTCATAGTAGGCTTCAGAAGGAGAACGAAGTGAGAAATTACTTGGAAACACTGGCCTGTGTGTGCCACCTTTTCAAATCTAAAATTATACATTATATCAGTTAGCGGACTTTTGGAATCAAGTAACAAAAGTAGATTCAATCCCACTGGTTTAAACTGGCTCAGAAGGTGGCGAAAGCACAGGAGGGTGGACTTGGGGGCTGGCTGTCTCAGTGACCACACAGGAGGGTGGACTTGGGGGCTGGCTGTCTCAGTGACCACACAGGAGGGTGGACTTGGGGGCTGGCTATCTCAGTGACCACACAGGAGGGTGGACTTGGGGGCTGGCTGTCTCAGTGACCACACAGGAGGGTGGATTTCAGGGCTGGCTGTATCTGTGAGCGCAGTGCCTGGGCCTCGCAGCTCCTCAGCTTGCTGCTTTCAGTGTTACTGGGCTTGTCCTTGGGCCGACTTGTCTCAAAAGGGTAAAATGCCTAGAGAGGTTTCAGCCTTTATATAATGGAACATACAGAAGATGACAGGAAGTCTATCTGCTTTTAAAAGCTAGGATATTTCTACCGTTACTGGGTATTTACACAAAGGAAAATAAATATTTTTATCAAAAAGACACTTGCACCCAAATGTTTATCACAGCACAATTCACAACTACATGTGGAACCAACCCACGTGCCCATCGATTCATGAAAGGCTAGAGAAAAACTGGTACTGACACTGAGGACAAGCTCGGGAAAAGAGATGATACTACCCACCTGGACACAGACCTGTCCTGGATGACGGTGGGAAGGACAGACCTGCAAAGCCACCTACAGTGACATGGGAGGAGTCAAAGAAACCAGCAGATGACCCACACCTGGTGAGTGTCCTTTCAGGAAGCTGACGGATGCTCCTCACCTGATGGCCTTCATCGGATGGCCTCCCTCATCTGACCAGCTCCTTCTCCTGGCGGCTGCCCCTCACCTGATGGCCTCCCTCTCCTGATGGTTGCACCTCACCTGATGGCCTCCCTCTCCTGACGGCCTCCCTCTCCTGACGGTTGCACCTCACCTGACGGCCTCCCTCATCTGATGACTTCTCCTCACCTAACCACCATCCCTCCTCTGATGGCCTTCCCCCCTTCCCCCCTTCTCTCTTTCTCTGCTCTCCCCTTCTCCCACCCCTCCACTGTGTACAAGGTCATTAATTGTCCTCATATCAAAATTGAATACTTCTTGAAGGATTCATGATTCTCCATTCTTTTGATGCTTTACTAAGAATTTTCCATCTTTTTTTTTTTTTTTTTTTGAGACAGAGCCTCAAGCTGTCACCCTGGGTAGAGTGCTACAGCATCACAGCTCACATCAACCTCAAACTCTTGGGCTTAAGCAATTCTCTTGCCTTGGCCTCCCAAGTATCTGGAACGAGAGGCACCCGCCACAACGCAGGGCTATTTTTTGGTTGTAGTTGTCATTGTTGTTTGGCAGGCCCGGGCTGGATTCGAGCCTGCCAGCTCTGGTGTATGTGGCTGGCGCCTTAGCTGCTTGAGCTACAGGGGCCAAGGCAAGTCTCCATCATTGTTAATGGCTCAATAGTATTCCATGGTATTAA